>CBVK0100581674.1:0-11560 GCA_900067695.1 Picea abies
TAGTCTCCTATATATACCAATGAGACATTTTCATTTTGAATCATCTTGTACTTGAACATTTAAGTGGGTTAAAAGGAGGTTGCCCCCTCGAAGAGGCTTATTATCTGAAATTATCTCTTTTTCAAGGCATTGAGTACTTTTCCTAAGGTTTTTCTATGCTATATTGATGTTTGGTTCTTAACAGAGTCGACCAACCATGACTCATGATTTGCATGTGTTCTTGAAGAGGCTAAGTACACATCCCCTCCTTCTTCCTTGGAGATCTTTTCTTCTATAGAAAAAGATTCTTCAGATCCCTTATTTTTCTCAACTTTGGATCTACACTACTTCTTATAGTGCCCTTCTTTTCCACATCTCCAACATACCCTTACAAAATTTTCGAGAGATTTAGATCTACCCTTAGACTTAGATCTCCCACTTGAGAAATTAGATCTGTTTCTTTCTTGAGAACGTCCTCTTGCAAATAATGCATCTGTGTTATGTACTTCCATATTCTTCCATCTCATCTCCTCTGACAACAAGGATGAGACCACTTCTTCAAACTTCAAGGAAGTTGTGTTACTACCTATGGCCACAACTAGACTATCCCACGAGTCTAGTAAAGAACACAACAAATTGATACATTTATCTTCATCTGAAATTTTAATCTCAACATATACTAACTAACTTACCACAGTATTGAAGGCGTTCAAATGCTCTTCCACTGAGTCTCCATCTCTCATCCTCAGGTTATATAGCTTCTTTCTCAGGAATAGTTTATTTACCAGGGACTTAGAATGATACAACTTCCCTAACTTTTCCCATAAATCCTTGGTTGTAGCTTCCTTTGACACATTCAGTAATACTGAATCAAAGAGACACAGTCGGATTGTGCTCTTTGCCTTCCGATCCTACTTTTTCTAGTCATCTGCGGAATTTCCTGTAGGTGTAGTACCTAGATCTACCGCGATCCATTGATCTCTGTCCACCAAAAAATATTCCATCTTGAGATTCCATAGATCAAAACTTTTCCCATTAAACTTCTCAATCTCCATATTCGAATTGCATTCGATTTCTTTTCACTTGAAAAAAACAATACCCACAGATCTCCCACTGTAACAAGGCTTATCACAATCCCGAGCCAAACCCTTGACCACAAAGGTGTCCCCCTGAAGACAATAAAGCTATGATACCAAATGTAAATTATAACCTTGTACAATATCTACTACAAACAGATATTCAGTAAAGGAACAGAAAAGATACAATAGCAAATACAAACATTACACATAGATTTTTCCCCTGGAAACCCAAACCGAGAAAACCAACATATTCTATATTATTTAACATGTTATAATGTTTACAATACAAAATACATATAGGATCCAGAGACATTCAAAACCCTAATCCAATGACCTGGATTAGTCCAAAACCCTAATTCCTTAACCGAAAATAGAAAACCACCGGCAAAGAAACCATGTGCCAAAAAACCACCTAAATATAATGTGGTCCCGAAAATAACACATACCCAATAGAAGTGACGTGTTGTGTATGAGTCTAGACTGTTGTGTATGAGTCTAGACCCCGCAGTGTTATTATTACTTTGGGTAGACAATTGTACATGATACCATAGGTAGCTCTGCCTACCGTTATTTCTTTAATCTCTGCTAAGCAATGCAGAAAGGTCATTTCACAGACCAGGAATTTTGTCTTCTTTGTGATCCATGCTAACATTAAGCATAAAGTCACCGCCACATCTGTGGCCTCTACACAGAGCCTCTGTTTGCAACAAAATCAAGTGGACAGGATCATGGAAGATTACAAATAAATCTTCTCCTCACCCACCGAGGTACCGACATACTACCAATTCATGAATCCAATTGATCTAAATCCAAGTGCAGCTCTATGTAATGGAATATTCTATCATTGCTCGTTGAAGGAAAATGAAAAAATCAAGCGTCAGATCCAAGAACTTCCTCAAAGGGGGAACATGAGACCCAACTCATCCCCTTGCGAGAGCCCTATTGTACTAGTACAAAAGAAATATGGGACATGGTGGCTCTGCATTGATTATATAGAATTAAGCAAAATCACAGTTAGGAATTGGTACCCAATTCCTAGAATTGATGACCTTCTTGACCAATTCAAGGGGGAAAATGTATTCAAGAAGATTGACCTAAATTCTGGCTACCAGTAGGCTCCCATCAAACCAATTGATGTATGGAAGACAACTTTCAAATCTAAATAAGGTCTCTTCAAATGGCTAGTCATGCCCTTTGGATTAACAAATGCACCAACCACTTTCATGAGGTTGATGGATGATGTATTGAGACCCTTCACCAACTATTTTGTGGTGGTATATTTGGATGACATTCTCATATTCAACAGAACTTGGGAGGAGAACATTTATCATATTCAATAGGTTTTTAGAACTCTGTGGCAGCACAAGCTATATGCCAACTTGGAAAAATGCTCCTTTGGTATGAACATGGTCCAATACCTGGGCTACATTATTGATGAGAATGGGGTACATGTTGATCCAACTAAGATCTAATTCTTACATGACTGGCTAGCCATGACCACACTAGCCAAGCTTTGAAGCTTCTTGGGACTCACCAATTTATATTGACAGTTAGTGTTGGGATTCTCCCATATTGCATGATCCCTCATCCAAGTGACCAAGGGTGGTGACAGGGAAAATTTCGCATGGAGGAAGGAACAACGAGTGTTTGATGATCAAAATCATCTCTTGTGCCCAAATCCAGTACTCTCCTTACCTAATCTACAACAACCATTCGATATTGATACTAATGCATATGACTATGTTGTAGGTGCAGTTCTCACTCATCACGATCATTTGGTAGCATACCTAAGTGAGACACTCTTAGATACTATCTGAAAATACCCCACCTATGACGGGGAAATGTATTCTATTGTACAAGCATGTCATTAATGGAAACATTACATTTTGGGAAAGGAGACAATCATCCACACTATTCATAATCCCCTACAGTTCATACAAACACAGGGGAAGTTGCAGAACGACCGCCATTAGAAGTGGTCCACCTACTTGCAGCAGTTTCATTTCAACATCAAGTATAAGACAAGGATCACAAATTGTGTCATTGAATGCCTCAGTCAGCCTCCCATAGATTCAATCACCATCATGCTCCGTTCCTATGGACATGGGGCATCTCAGTGACCCCAACTTTTCAACAAGATCTGAATTTCGCCACCACCTATCATCTCTTGGGTACAAGTGCGAATGTCATCGATTTTCATATTTAGGACATATTGTTATGCCATCTAGGCCATCTCTGTGTTCCTACAAGAAAGTGTGCAAATATGATTTGGGAGGATCACTACATTCAAATGGAAGGACATTTTGGCATGGAAAAAATTGTGGACATTCTACTGAAACATTTTTATTAGCCAAAACTGCAATATGATGTCAGCAAGTAAATCAGATCTTGCACTGCCTATTCCATTTCCAAGCCAATCATCAAGAAGAAAGGCTTATACACCCCTCTTCCTACTCCTGAGATGCCTTGGGAATCCATATCGATGGATTACATGTTTGGCCTTCTGTCCACCAGGTAAGAAAATGATTGTGTATTTTTGGTAGTTGATTGGTTTTTGAAGATTTCCATCCTCATAGCGGCAGATAATTCCAATATCTTCTTCGAACACATGTGGTTCCATTTTGGGATACCATATACCATCATCTACGATCAAGGGAACAGGTTCCTTAGCACATTTTGGTCAAGTCTCTAGTCATTGTTGGACACTAAGCTCACTAAATCCACTGCTTTCCACCCCAAAACCGATGGCCAAACATAGGTTGTCAATCGGATGATTCTCCACATTGTGTGCATGTACAACTCTAAGCATATATGTACATGGGATGAGAGTCTTCCCTATGTTCAACACAGTTATAGTAGGGCTCTCCATAGCTCCAATGACCATAGCCCATTTCAGGTGGGGCTAGGATTCCAACCCTTGGTTCTCATTGATGTTGCACTTCCTCTTGCAACTAGAAAGGCATAATATTCCCATGTTCAAACTGAGACTGACAAAGACACTAGATTCATTGAGCGGATTCATCAGATCGACCAACAGGTCCACAATATTTTGTAGAAAACCAATGCTAATTACAAGGAGTGTCATAATCAACACAAGGTACCACACCAGTTTCAGGTGGGAGACAAGGTCTAGTTACATTTACAAAAAGAGCACCTTACAGGGCCCCATTTGAAGATCCTCCCACTTCTCTATAGGCCTTACACTATCACCAAGGATGTGGGTAGCAATGCTTTTGAGCTCAACACTCCACCCTTATTTGGCTTGCACCTGCTATTCAATGTGGACCTCCTTCAACCATATTTTCCACCATTATTGGACACCTCAGAGATCAAAGAACAACTAAAACCAAGAGAGCTCAACCCCAAATGCATGGAACATGCACTGATAATATAGTGGACACACAGGTCAAGGGCACTCGCCAGCAGAGGATCCATCTTTATCAGGTTGTTAAGGTAGAGCAGTTCCTACACCAAGGAAAGTGGCTCACCTGGGGATAAATTCAACAGAAGTTTCCTCACCTGATGGGGGAAATCAACACAATGGATACCATTTCTTCTTGAGGGGGGAGGACTGATCCAGGTGGATATTGGTGGCCACCCACCTATTCCAATTGGCTCCACTTGACAATTTTTTTTTCAACATGTTCTTTTGTAATTCTTTGTAATTGCAGGTTGTACACTTCTAGGGATTTATGAAGCCCTACACATCTTCTAGGTGGAGGCTGGTGGCTACCCACCTAATCCAACTGAATTGTTTTGAATGTTTTCATGTCAACACATCTTTCTATTCTTCCAGGGTCGTTTTGGGGCCCTAAACAATGTTTTTTTGGATTGCCATAGTCAAAATATAGACAGAGTTAGAGTTTGATGGTGTAATGTGTATTTGTCAAAAATACCTTTCCAATTGGTTATCATGCACCTAAAACAAAGGTCGTATGCAAAATTTACAACCTAGTAAGTTGAGGTACCAACTTACCCATCGGGGCCCACATAACTTTTGGTGTTTCATCTCCTAGGGTTAGGTTTTTGGATGTATAGGGTTGTGGAATTCACGAGTAATGTTAAAAAAGGACTTTGGAGCCTCATTGTAACCATAATGCTCATATGGATGCACGTAGCAACCACATCTCTTCTCAGAGATAGCTACCACCATTCAAGCAAGTTGTTTTCAATTCTACGGTTTTACAGTTTTAACCTATTTCATTTATTCAATAGAAGATATTATTCACAGGATATCTATTGTTGTTCTCTGTATCTCTGTGTTATTATATTCATTATGTTATTTAGTTCATTCCTCTCATAAATCTGGATCAACTCCTCTATCATCCCTTCCACCCCCAACCCACACCACTTCCACCCCACCTTCCTCTACTAACCCCATTCCTTCTAATGTCCCAATTATACACACTAGTGATGATCCCCCAAATCCATTGAAATATACCCCCATCATTGAAGAAATAACCACTCCAAAGCGTATTATTTACACCAATATGCCAATCACGACTCCACCATCCCCTGGCCAAACCAACCTTCATATTGTGGGGATTGCAACAACTGACCCCTTTGCTTCTACAATAGGAAATTTCGTCCCTAAGTTTCCCATTTTTCTGCAAGTGTCGCAAGTCCAAATTCCACTTAACCTTACCCAGTTCGACAAGTTTTTTCCACAAAATACCAACCCCATTAATTTCCAGTGGGTATACTCGACTCTCACCCAAGACAACTGGGTCCAAGTTTTGACAACAAAACCATTTGTTGGTGCACAATTGGAGATAGGGGTTCTCAGAGGTTACCAAAAAAGATATCGTTGTAGTCTAGTAGCACTGGAATACTCAACCTTCCACAAGGGAAGTAGGTCTCACCCGAAGCGCAATTGAGACTTGTGTGTGATAAACTGAGTCAGCGAGGATTCCTCACCAGATCTAACTTAATACAATACAGATTCATACTTAAATGTGAAAATATAATATCATTAAAAGTCTAAACCTATATGTGCATTTGATAATCCATGTTGCACAACATAAAAATAAGTTCATATATCACATGAGGTTGTAGACAATATCACAACTACCAATTACATAAAGCATGAAATATTGTGCATCACAGAGATCAAATATTCATACATATAATGAAAAAAATGGTGCCTGAATAATCCTTCATGTTATTATCAGATCACAACCCAACATACATAGAGTGTCTCTTCCACATCATGATTTATACAACACAATCAACAATCAGATACCCACCATGGACTCTTAGAATTTTTCGTAAGCACATTTAATTCCCCATAATTCAGTACAATAGATTATCACAACACACTCAATGATAGTAATGGGGATAGCTTGATGACCAAAGAAGAATGACAAGGAATCTAGAAACAACCATCTACAGTTCTTTATAATAGCACAATATATCAGAACTAACTCGTCGACTTAACTATTACAAAACCCTTTCCCATTACATATTCCCATATTTATATCTTTTCCTTAGGTGCTTCTTGATTTCTTGAGTCCACTATTATATTTTCTTGATTCTTCTTCAACTCTACATGTGCTCCAGGATTCTAGATCTTTCTACTTGTTGGTCGATCCAACACATGAAATGTTTCTACTGTTGGCGCACTTGCAGTTAGATTTTAGTTGATCATAGCTACTTTCCACCACTTCTAGACTTTTGTTTCCCTGGTATGTTTTTCCGCAAAACTATTATACTTCTGCAAAAATGAACGTCCTCCAAAATGAAGGGCCCAAAAATGTGACAAGTAAATGTATGATGCTTTGGTGATTCTATACCAAAATAAGAATACATGAAGGGTGTTACATTTGAAGAACCAACTTCAAATTGTCAAGGTGATCAGTGAGGACATGGTTGTGAAATACCTTATGAATACTACACAGATCCAAAATCAAATTGCATCTATTAGTGAGATCATACAAGATGTTGAGTTGGTGAATATAGCATTGAGAGGTATTCCCAGGTCTTGGGAACCTTTTTTGTAGGGGATCTGTGCATGAGGGTCGGTTCCAGGGTTTGATATACTATGGACTAATTATATCCAAGAGGAGACTCAGTTAGAGTCTAGTGATGGTTTGAAGAGTAGAAATGATGAGAACATTTCTCTTTCCATCCAGACAAGGAAAGGAAAGTTTAGGGATATTTCCATTGGAGAGTCTACTTCTCAAGATGGAAAGAAGAATAAGGACATGAGAAAAGTCAAGTTCTTTGCATGTCACAAGTTTGGACATTATGCAGGTCAATATCCATATAGGAGGAAGGGTGGGAAAGAAATGCAACCATAGGTAGCTATGACAAAAAAGACTCAAGTGGATGATTTTTGCAAAAAGTTTGAGAAAACAATGTTCTTACTTGTTTCCTAGACTTCCTCGGGCACCATATTAATTGATGCATGGTTGATAGATAGTGGAGCCACATGTCATATGATAGGAGAATGAGAGGTTTTTGAGAGCTTCACATATTCTGACTCAGAGATGCATGTTGAACTTGGTATGGGGACAAAGCATGCAGTGAAGGGATCTGGAATAGTATTGTTCCAATTGGAGTTAGGAGGCACAATCAGAGTGACAAATGTGTTATGTGTGCCAGAAATCAAGAGGGGTGTGAAATCAGTTTTATTGATTGAGAAGAATGGATTTGACATAACGTTATAGGATGGAAATTCGTTGATCAATCCCAGAGGATCTATCTCAGACAAAGCAATTATATTTGGAGTTAGAGAGATAAAATTATATAGGCTAAAAGGATAACCTATGCAAGAAATGGAAATAAATAGAGTGTCATAGAACAAGGATCTGGTAGCTCCAAAGGTTGAGTAGTTGAGAGGGAGTCATGCTTTAGGTTCAAGTGGGAAGGAGTGTCCTTCTAAGTCTGTCAAGGATTAATGGTACGAGATGGCCATGTATGATGCTCAAGAGTAGGACAATTCTAGGAGAATGTTCAAAGGTAGTGAGTCTTAGGATACAAGTCAAATCATGATGGAATGGATAGATTATGTGTCAGAGATAGTAGCCAATAATATGGATTGGAAAGCAAGAATGGTATCGTATCTGGTAGTGAAGATATAACCAACTCCATGGTGGAGAAGTACCTTCCTCACTAAGAGGGAGTGTTGATGTTAGTGATAGAATTAGACATATAATTTTTCATTGGCTTGTGTCTAGCATGTGGAAGTCATCGAAATCCTATTGTGAGTTTACTTTAGTTAAAAGGAATTAATTAAAGTAAAATTGTTTTTATTAATGAGTTGAGTTATTTAAGGAAATTTATAAAATTAATTTGCATGTAATCTAAGAAATATTAAGTGGGTGTGAGAAGTAATGTCAACAATGGATCACTATGGAGATTAGATTTAGATTGTAACTCATGATTATAAAAGCAAGGCTAGGGTAAAGGAGGAAGACACTCGATTTGTGTGAGAGACTTTGGTGAGAGATCAAGGTCAAGAATTTTGGTGAGATGCCAAGGTGAAGGATATAAAAGAAGGAATTTTGCTAATGAGAGAAGTGTAGAAGCAAAGAAGGACTTTTTCTTACATGAGAGTGAGGATATCTCACCAGTTGGGTGAAGATATTTAATCCAAGTGTTTATGTAGAGAGGTTTGGATTCCAAAGGAACGTGATTCAATATCTTGGAGAGGTGGAGAAGGAATTCCATCGAGATATCATACAGGTCAAATCCAAGAGAAAGCAGAGGTAGTCACAGTTGGGTTTCAAAGGATAGAATCCAGATGAAAGTATAGCGATGTACAAAGTGTCTGTATGGGTTTTCCATACATGTATGTGGTTTACAATGGATACAATCACATATGTAAGTGGGTCAACTAAAGGAAAATTGTGTACACCTAGAAAAGTATTTTTTTCAAGGGCCATATGATAGAGCATACTTGGTCAGGTTTAACTGTAGTTTTATTTCTCTTAGTGGGCCATTCTCCCTATTACAGGATCCTTGACTTGACCTTAATAAAAGAATATAGGTACTGGCTTTTCCTCTAGGGTTTTTTTAGGGGTAGTTTACCCAAAAATATTGGTGTCTTGTGTGTGAGATTTGAGTTTCCTAGTTTATGCTTATGTTGCATGTTTAGTTGATTACACACTTGTTCTTTTAGTAGATAAAGTGATTTTATTTTGAGCTAACTGTCGGGTGCTAGGTAAGAGAAATATCAACATGGTATTTGAGAATACCAAGGGTTGAATATAAGGAAAATCAACAACACATTTTTCACAATCAATGATTCTTCAACTTGCTCACCAAGTTCTCTGATGGTCTCGACAATTTCATCCACTTGAAGAAAATAGGTTGCAAAGTTTTATTCATATTTCATTTTCAAACTCTCAAACTGTCTTCTATGTGTTTGTATATTTTCCTTCTTCACCTTGTCATCACCTTCATAAATGTTTTAAATTTTGTGCCAAATATATTTTGTTGATTTACAATGCATCACCTTGACAAATTCTAATTCTGATAGACTAGTCAATATAACATTCATGGATTTTGAATTATGTTCACTAGGATTCTTCCTGACCACATCTATTTCTAATGTTTTGGGGGCTATATAACCATTCACGTTTGATTGCCAAATATCAAACCCAAGCGCCATTAGATAAGTTTTCATCCTTATACTCCATAATGCATAGTTTGTTCCATAAAAAAATGGACCCTTTTTTGTGAAAAAACCTTCTTGACTAGCCATGTGTGCTCCTAATATCTACCTTATAGCAGTTAGATTGTTTATGAAGAAACCCATTCTGATTCCAATTGAACTTATGTGTATACTAAGAGTGGGGGTGAATTAGTCTAAGATACTTTTTAATTTATTTTACCATTCATCAATCATTCATTAGACAAGAAAAATTAATCACATATAAACTCAAATCATAATGCACAAAGTTTAACATGGAAACCCAATCGGGAGAAAACCATAAACTTATGTTTATAAATGTTTGTAGGAATCAACCCACTAGAGACACCAATCTTCGTAATTGAGCACCAACTCAACAAGATGTAGAAACCAACCTACTGGAGGCACCAATCTCCTTAATTGAGAACCAAATCAACAAGATATATGCACCAACATACTGGAGACACTAATCTCCTCAACTGAGCACCAACTCAATAAGATATGTGTAGACACCAATCCAATATATTCATACACTGATTACTTATAACTTCATCAACATGCTTCATTCCACATATAATCCTTCAAACCATAGCAAGCCTCATAGCATCATTCCCAGAATGTAATCATTGATTGAAACATCCACTGAAGGCATCATCAAAACCTCAAAACAATGCACATGGAAGCTTCATAGAACTTCATTCCTTCATAGCGCACCTTAATAACAAGAAAGATCTCAAGAAAATCCCTTAGAATTCTCTTGCACACCAGAAAGTTACCCTATCACCTTTACCACACCTCAGATCACTTCTATGCACCTCAGAATTGATCTCTTTCTTGGTTTCTCTATAGATGAAAAATATATCCTGCATTTATTGTAATTATGTCCCCACTTTTAGGGATGATCTATAAAGACTAGCTGAGCTAACCTCAATTTTCTGGATGGGTTGCCAAACAGAAAAATTCATATCTTGTCATTCCTAGGGAGTTAAAGGAAATTCCATATATTGTTTGAAAGGCATCAGAGTAATATTTCCAGCCATATAACTTGTGATTCCATTTGAGATAGGTATGTAGGGTAAAAATGCCTTCAAATCTAGGGTATCCAAACTGACCATCAACAATCCAAAAGTAATACTTTCAACAATCTTCATCTTGCAATCTATGTCTTGGACATATGTAGGATTGCAATATTTATCTTGGATATATGTATTCTCCTCCTATATTTGACATCAATGAAAACAATATTTCCAACAAATTTCATCATACAAATATCAATGAAGAATCATAAGTCAAAAGCATTATGAAGACATTTGAAAGTATAAGATCAAAAGGATTAACAAACCTCCATCAAAGAAAATCATTAATAAAGATTCATACCCAAACTCTCTCAAGGTAGGTAAAGAATAATCATTAGGATCAATTAGTAGAGGATGCAACATTAGAGTTCAAATTTCAGTAGAGGGGGCCTTTCCTTTCGCTTATAAAATAAAAATGAAAGAGGGGGGTTGTTGTTGTGGTGAGAACAAATGATGACACACTGGAAGAACTAATTATATCTCTCAGTAAAAGTCTATAAGCACCATTAATTCAGATATAAATTTTAAGAATAATCTCAACAAAGTGAAAAGAACTTTGCAATAATCATGGGTACCACAATAACATCATATTTGTAAAATATATAACCCAATATTCCAATACTTGTTATCTAACATACCCTTTTCAAAGAGACAATTAGTGAGGTAAATTATTTGACTGACTACACACTTTTGATTGGATTTGGTTCAACCATGGGTTTTCACTTTTTATAACAAGAAACACATCTACATAAGTGTGTTCCTCATCTCTCTTTTCCCAGCATTTCTTCACT
>CBVK0100581675.1:0-11560 GCA_900067695.1 Picea abies
CCAATGACCTTTAATTAAAAAATTAGGTCATTAAAACAGCCAACAAGGCTAATAACTAAAAATCATATTGTTTTACATTAAACTGCCTAAAGAAATCCCTAAATGAGCAGTAAGCAAGACGTCTAGCCCCTTTGAGGGAGATGTTGGCCCTTTTTAGGGCAAATCTCAGCACTGGAAGACAAATGTTGGCCCTCTCTGGGCCTCCAAATCCTGCGACACGTGTCAAACTGCCCTGTAAAGCTGCCAAGCGCTGGAGGTGACATCTAGGATCTCTGGAGGACGTCCTGGGTCAACAGAGAGACATGTTCCACCTGCAGTGGGTCAACCCCCTAGGGCTGGGCTCAGCCAAGGCGTCCTGGATGAAAATTTCCTTCTTCTTCTCTCGTGCAAAGGCTCAACCAATCACTGTCCTGTCTCTGCCCCTGATGAGGTCCCAGCAACCATCTGATGGGCTCTTCAGCCCCATGGATGTTCGAACTAATCATCTCCCCATGTGTACCGGTCCACTTGGTACCTGTCTGTTGGGCATGGTCCTGCACATCAAAAACTTCGCCCTCTAGGGGCTCATTATTCCTCGGGATCATAGCAATGTCAATCATATTTCATCATTAATTTTATCAAATGCATGCATAAAACCCCTAGAATATCATCTAATAGCTCAAAGATATTACAATGACCTGCTATACAAAGCTGAAGAAAAAGAAAAAGTGCCCTATAGGGCCAGGATCCATAAGAAAAGGAAAGTTCCCAAAGGATATCATCCAAGCCATGTAATACGAGGTGGTGTGGTCTAAGGATGTCCAGACATAGTGAAAGACAGGGGTGGATATTATCTGTGGGTGCCTTTGTAGGAGGCGATTTGTACCTGTCATGGATGCAATTCTTTCCAAGCCCTTTATTGCCTTTATTCTTTCTTTTATTTATTTCTTTTTCTTTCTTTTTATTTCAAGGTATAACTAGAGGACACTGCCTTGGCATGGTGACCAGAGTTGAGAGCGTTACCTGCGAATACTTTCACAGATATGATAAGGCTGGCTCGTGATGAAGCCCCCTTTCCCTTGGCCATGCAACCAAAGGTCATTGCCCTGGCGTGGTAACCAGATAATGGCAATGTCATACTGCTAGGTACCTATGAACACAATGGGTTGGCTCGTGATGAGACCCCCCATCCTCTTGGCTAGGTCTTATTTTGTATATTTTCTTAGGGTCCCTCTTATTTCTTATTGAGAGGCTTTTTATTGCCTTCTCGGGGATCCCTGGGTGAGGCATCTCTAGGTTTTATTTTATGGCCTTTTTCTCTTACCAGCTGCTTTTACCCCCTGGGCCTTTATCTCCTTCTTCCCACGGGATAAGGTGTAACCCCATAAATAGGTCATCCTAATGTCTGGACTAGGGGAAAGGGATAGATGAATGGGAGATAAGATGTAAAAGTGATATAATGATGGGAGCGGACGATGGATTTTCAAAATCCCCCCTGGTGGCTAACCAAAACCTATGGATACAAGCCTGCTAGGGCACCCCGTTAATCCCCCCAACCATGGTCAAGTGGGTTAGTGTAAGATCCAAGTAGTTGTCAGAAATGTAAGGAATCTGATGCATATATCTGAAAGTTATAATGATCAAACATGACACATACCATGATACCTGGACCAATTACCTCATGGAGCAAGAGTCTTCTCTGATGCAAGTCCAAGCCGAAGGTGATGGATGTTGCTACTGCTGACAGGACAGGTCTGATGAAGAAGAAGAAATATGGGCCCTTCAGGGCCATGCTCAGGTCAATCCTGCTCTCGGTACTCCATGTCTAGGACCTGTAGGCCTCGAGACATGATCTCCTAGTTATCCCTAGAAATTGGGGATAACAGGATAGAACTTAGGGCGTAGGTAGAATATTAGTTATTAAAGTAATAAATAGGCATCATAGACAACTCAAAATAAGAAGGTAGGACATGATAGGTCGTACCCAACTAAGATTTTGCACATTTTGGAAAATATTAATGTTTAAATGCCATAGTAAAATCAAAAGGACATAATAGAAATTGTTGACAGGTGACTGACACAACATAAGTGGATACGATGGAAGGAAACTACTTAGTTAGCCATAGGAAAGGTGATGGTGACCTAGGGAAAAGAAAACAATTATTGAAATAAGATCCCTACGACATGTGACAGTTATGTCAGGGCAGGTCAATAATGAACAACCTTTATGACAAATTGGAAACCAATATCGTCGGGGGCACGTCACCCTTGATGCATTTAACACCCCATAACCATATTTCACTTCACTAGTTTCTCCCAACAAGACGAGAACATGGTGAAAATCCAAGTGGAGAATACTCAAGCAACAGAGTGTCGAAAGCTCAAGAGAACCAAGTTGTGTACTCATTCTCCATAGTCGTCCCAATGATAAGCACAAAGAATCTAGAGGTGCTAATCATTCATCAACGATCATGGAATCCCCCAGTAAACCCCACCCACGACTAAAATCTAAGGCCGCCAAGGAACAATAGGTGCTCGAACCTATACTACCCACCAATGTAATATTTATAGACCCTCGACTACAGAAGGTTCCCCTGTTATAGTATGTTGACTACAATGTTCGAGACCCGATACAATTACCAAGCTACATTTTGATCGGTATGCAAAAACAATCAAGGGGTCATATGAGAACTAGAAGGTGGTCACCCAGCAATGGGTCGCCCCTTCGACAATCCATTGTACTAACCCTAGTGGATTTCCCACACTTTTTCCAAGGCTCTCCGATGAGGGCATGCATTCAATTCTTGCTTATTAGTTTGCATGGTGGATTTCTTTGGTTCAATCGAAAATACCTGGTTGATGAGATTACCATGCACTGAGTTTCATGTCTTCCAATGTAGGGTGAAGACCCTACGAAAGCACTAAATACCAAGGATGAATCCCATGAGGAAATTTCACTAAGTATGCTACACGCAGAGGGCCCCGCGGAGTAGTGATTGTGGATATCAATGACCAAAGAGTCTACATTGCTACACAAGTTCTAGCATGCAAACTGCTCTGCAAGGACGAATGTCCAATCAGAATCGTCGTTTCTGCAAAAAGATGTGACACGGGAGTCCAAATGGCATGGGCGCACTATTTATTAAACAAAGTTGTTGACAATTGTTTTGAGGACCAGAACTTGGGTAAAAAGTTCCATTATAGTTGGATTATCCTATTGATTTCCATGATCTTGTGGAGGCCCCCTCCGGGCCACGAAGATGATGCAATCGGTGCACAACCCTTTGTCCCACCCAAATTCCTCATGTTGAAACACATTTTAGACCCAAAAGTACAGGTTGTGAATCACAAGTCCTTTCATAGGTGGTACACACAATTCATCTAGCATCTAATTCCACATTGCGCATCCCGTGCAGTATCATAGAAAGGTACGAGGCTTACCTCCAATTTGAATGTAATTTCCATTATGTATTTATTTACCCACTTGCAGAGAAAAAAGAAGAAACCTCAATTCTTCCATTTTGTATCACGGAAGAAGATATCTAGCAGGGTGTAAAGGAATGGCCCGATCATATTAAACCTGCCCCGAGGATGAGCTAAAGCAACTCAAGATACAAACCAAGAGGAACTAGGAGAGGAAAATAGCAGAAGCAACACTAAATAAAGACAATTCATAATTTCCCATGTAGGAACATCACAAGCAAAAGGAAAGTGATCTATGGGTCAGAAGATGCATGTTGAGGCAGAGCCAGAGGCTGACCAAGATAAGGGCCCTAAGCGGAAAAAAACACAAACATTGTCGGTGCTAGCATCGATCAACTTAGGTTCCAATCCATACCTTGATGACAAAGTACTCACACTAACTCCCCCACTAGAGGTCCAACCTACACCCATCACAAAGGAGGTCCCCACACAATTCACATAACACATTGTGGCACCCGATCAAGTTAGCAACAAGAAAAGACGGACAAGCAGCAAAAAGGGTCAGATACTAGCACCCTAACACAAGAAGCAGGACAGACTGTCACGCCCATCTCAAGCCTCATCAAGGATCTCAAGGGACAAATAATGATGTTGTGGATAATGCAAAAAAGGGAAATAAGCAAACTTGACAACCTATGTCAACAATTGGAAATTGCTTTGACACATGATACCCCACCTTAGGCACATTAGATGATCAAAGCAAGCAATAGTATCTAGAGACAAGTACTACGGTTCAACCCATTGGTCGCTATTACTTTTGACTCAGCTAGTGTTGAGCTCAAATTGGCATAGGTGCCTTCACAAGAACTGCAGACTTATATGACCACCATCATGACAAATCTAGGTGATAGAGATTGGGCACTCAACTAGTTGTATGAACAATTGCAATAGCATCATGAGAAAGAAATCATTGTGCACAAAGACATTCAGGTCAAGCATCAACAGGAAGTGTTGTCTCACCAATAGGTCAAGGCTATGCATCAAGAGATCAAGGCACTCCACACCACGAAAGTCAATGCACATACTGAGATTAAATCCCACCATGAAATGGTGCTCACTGCCCACAAAGAAGTCCTCAGTGCAGTTGATGAAGTCTGTGCACATTTACCCAATACATAGGTGAATATTTCGGCCATACCAGTGTCTTGCAAGATTCCCGCAGTGAAGGAGAGATTCTAGTTCTTGGAGACATGGAATCTCGAGCTTCAGGAATAGCTCAAGTGGCATACCACAAAAAATCAAGAGTTGCATCAGAAAATAGCAATAGAAAAAGAAGCATTGAAAAAGGGGCAAGCACACATCACTGACTCTGCAAGACTAGTTGAGTACAATTTCACACTCTAGATTCACCTCCAGAATTCCCCCGAAGGTCGTGCCATTGACGAGAAGATCAAGACAATTGAAGCACAGGTCTTGCAACAACAAAAATAATTGTTGTCCTTACCCCCTATTGAACAAAAATCAACCATGACATCAATTTCCAATAAACTTCGAAAGATTACAACATCTTGCACTAAACAACAAACCATCTCTAGCATTGCATTAGACGCAATCGACAAGGCCCAGATATATTACAATCAACTAGCAGCGGCACACTTAGCGGCAACCCCAATGCTAGAAAAAATGGAATAGATCAACCTTCAATCCCTAGAGGTTAGAGTGACTGATGCAGATGAGGTTTGTCAGTTGATGAAACAAATGCAAGAGACTTTCGACGAGGTTGACAGACACTTTCAACAATTCATCCAAGAACTCATGACAACAGTTTCATTAACCTCCTCTATCAAGATGTAAATTTTGTCGTTGGCTCGAGGACAAGCCAACTAATAGTGTTAGGGTCATGTTGGTACCTAGTGTTTGGAATAAGTTGTGTGCGCACCAAAAATCAACACTATGCATGCACCCGGGAAGATACAATGTGTGATGCCAAGAAGGAGTAGCATATGCACCATCCAAAGGAATACTGGGCACACCAACCCAATTTTGTATTGCGCCTAAGGAATCAAGAAGAGACCACATGTAGACCAAATTCAAGCATATCTTCGAGTATCTTTGTAATTGATTTTTATAACCACATGAATGATCATGGGAAAGGGCATGGATGACCTGGAAATTTAGTTAGTATTCCACGCTCCATGAAAGATATGAGGGATGCATGCAGGCACAAAAAGCATGTGGGACTTTTGTTCACTCAACATAGTTGAGTAGAGTAGTTGAGTAATGTGGAGAAGTGTGAGATTTGAAACAGAGCAAGAGCTCCAATTCAAGTTTTGTAATTGTTTTGCATGAGTTTGCAATAAAGCTAGAATTGTGTATAAATAAAAAAGGAGAGACTAGAGAGCATGGCACATCTCTATTTTGACTTTGTATCTGAATGAGTTTGAAGTTAATGAATTAAATATGAAGTTCTTCCTCTTTGCATTTTGTTGTGTTATGGTTTGAATATGTATGTTTACTTTCTTATGTATGGTAATATGTCACTTTGTTATGAATGAATGAATGGGTTTACTCCTGAGAGGTTTCTTGTATGTGTTGTCCCTTCACATCTGACACAAGACTAATGGTCTATGTGATTATCATGACATCTTGGGTGAGACCTTCTTCGGTCCTCAACTGAATATTGAATATGTCATCACCTTGGGGCTTTGTTGGTAAAGCTTGACGGACCCTCGGTCTTTAACCCTCCAGTGAGTAGATGAAGGCCAACAAGTCGAGTATGCACCAATCATCATCCTAGTGCAATCCAATGGTAAACACACACTGAAATATCCCATCAAAACATAAGACTCTGATAAAAAAATGCCTTAAAGTGTAAATATGGTGTCCACAATACTTTTTAATTCAATGCAAGCTGACAACCCATACTCATAATAATGGGACTAGGCATATGCTTGTAATAATCTTATTTGAATAATAAACAAGTTCATTGTTGAAATAATCAATTGTTTAGTGTTTAGTATGCAATTGTTTGGGCTTTTGTAATGATTCTAACATGGCATCTAAGCTATGATAGATTATAGGCATGTTAGAAATCCTAGAGGGTAAGTTAAAGGTATGTAGTGGTTTATAAAAAAACATTTCTATATGCAATGTGGAGTAGTTTGTGGCATAGTGATCCATAACCAAGATTGAAAGTTAGGGTTTCTATCAAATACATCTTTATTCCTTAAATGTTTTAGCAGCATCAACAATAATGAAGTAAATGCTAAGAAAAGTGTGCATATTTTGTTTAATACTCAACATATAGGTGTGCCATTGCTATATCGATGTTTGCTATATCGATGTTTAAGATTGAATGCTCTAGTTTTTGTTTGGAATTTAGTTACCATTTGTAGTGATGGGAAGTTTTGGCATAACTTATGAAGTCTTTCCAAGGAAGATTGGTTATATTAGGGACGTTATTAGTCCCTGCAGAAGGCGTAGAGGGACTATAGTGATCGATAATTTGTTGACTTGATATTAGTTTGTCGTTTGCCTACAAAATTTTGCATACTTTCTATTGTTCGAACTACATAACTAAAAACATTATTTTTTATATAATAAAAAAACCCATATATGTCATGATCTGATTGGATAATAGATTTGAGGTCTTATTGCTAGCTTCGCTATTCCCAATGAATTATATGTTGTCATATCCAAAGTTTGTATTATCTACGGTGCTTTTTGAATTTGTATTATTCATACTGAAATGTTTAGATATCCAAAGTTTATAGCGATAGACAATTCGTGGACTTTATATTAGTTTTTTGTTTAACTACAAATTTTTGCATAATTTCTATTGTTCGGATTACAGAACTAAAAACATTATTTTTTATTATTTTTATAATTAAAAAACCCATATAAGTCATGATCTCGTTGGATATTAGATTTGAGGTCTTATTGCCAGCTTTGTTATTACCAATGAATTATATGTTGCCATATCTAAGGTTTTTATCATCTACGGTACTTTTGAATTTGTACTATTCATACTGAAATGTTTAGATATACAAAGTTTATAGCGATTGAGAATTCGTTGACTTTATATTAGTTTTTCGTTTGACTACAAATTTTTTGCATAATTTATATTGTTTGAGCTACAGAACTAAAAACATAATGAGGTCTTATGTGTTATTGTTATTATTTTATTTTTATTTTTTTATTACTATTATTATGTTTGATTTTTCTTTATTGTTACGTGCTTCAAGAGTCTTTGTCATTGTTGCATACGTAAACAGGCCTACCACACTGCATTGTTTCTTAAATGTTTTCACAATGCGACGCCCTTCGACAGTTCTGACAGTCTTAAGTGTTTACCTAACAGGCCTCGCAGCATTAAATTTTTGTTGTGCAGATGTGTTACAATACAGTTTCGTTCCATTTTTTATACAATGTTGTCTGCAGTGAAATTGGGCAATATTGTTCTTCATCGGCATTACCGGTTAACTGGTTGATGTTTGTTCGTTGGTTCATTCAATGGTTATTGTTGTTGTTGTTTGATTCAACTTTGCAAAGTTGAGGTTATGCAGTTGCAGTTGGACCTCTTCATGGTTGTTCACTGGTTTGTTGTTCTTCAACTTTGCAAACAGGTGGACCTATTGTTGCGGTTTGTAATTTTTGGAGCTGCGCTTCTGTCATCCGTCATTGACGAGTAAGTTTTTGTGTCATCATTTCATTCCTATTCCTTTTTTCCTGCTTGTTGTTTTCACCTTGCAAGAAAGAATTTTCAATAGTAGGGGTCCCTACCTCAAAATTTTGTCGCAAAACATCTTTCTGCGTGGTTTTTGTGACCAGAATCTTTTCCTTGTTCTTGCACGTCAATGTTCTATACAAAACCCGCCTTTGTCGCATCCGTGGTGACATATAAAAAAGAAAACTGGATTTTCTCCTTTTATTTTTTGTTCCTAGAAACCATGTGTTTTGTGCATTTTTCCCAGGTTGTTCCCTTCCAATCACATATGCCAACTTCCACGTCCTGGATATCATGCCATAGTTGTTTCCAAAATATCAATGCAAAGGGGTTTATAAAACAAATTTGGAGTTGTCACAAGGGGGCAACCATCTGCCAGGGTCTTGTGATAGGGAATGCTTTTATTCTCCTTTCTTTTCTGTCTTGCAGAGCATCTTCTACCTTTGAGAATCTTGTAGGTTGCATGCCATGAATAGGTTCAAAAATGATATACCTTGACTACTCGGTCTTTTTGCTCAGCAAATTTATAGTGTTGTTTATTTGTATTGTCTCTTTTGTTTGGTTCATTGTTCACTGTATGTTTCTTTTCTTGTCATGTGTTGTGGCGACTAGGGGGAATTGAATTTGAGAAGAAGAAGGTTGAAGGATACATAGTGGGATTGGTACGCAGTTCCGCGCTTGTAGTTTTCTATTTGTCTTTTTTTTTTCCTTTTGTTTTCCTTTTTTCTTTTCTTTGTTTTCATATAAACTGAAAATAGCTAAGAAACAACTTGAAGATCACAGTTTAAGAGATTAAACAAGTAATAGATGTTGAGGCCTATGAGATAGATACAGACTCCATTGAACATGACAGCATCGACGAGGTATTGCATAGAAATGGGATTTTTAGATTGGATGCATTCTCGTATACTGTAGGAGATTGCATTTTCGATGCTTTTCAGGTTCTATTGCATTCCCGTTATTCCTCGGCCAACCTGCACAATGGATTGATAAATTATTTCTTGGGTTGTTTAAAAAATGGCGACGTTGAGGCATTGGAGTTGTATGAATATGAATTGGCGTCTGATTTTCTTTTGCAGTTGCATAGAATACATGATGTAACTACGTATTTTTCAAAGATGTGGTTGTCTGTATATGCAATTATGCCTGCACATGAAAGGGGACTTTGCGGATATACATTTTGTATACGGTGGTTGTCTAAGTGGCTCAATATATCAATTGGAATATGGTCATTGACAAGAAAAAAAAGATATATACTATTCAACAAAACTGCATCTATCGATCCATATTGCATCTTGTTCCATGATGCCAATATTGTCAGTGGTCATTATGAACCACTACTGTATAAAAAATTATCCATGTGAAATCTTTGAGGACCTCATATTTACTTGTCCCTCATTTGCAAAGACCTTGAATCGCAATGGAAATGGATTATGCATCATATACACTGCCATGGCTTGCAGATAGCAACAACTATTGCATCTAGTTGTGGAGATAGTATGTTCAATGCAATTTTCTATTTGGTAGAAACAGAGTTCGTTGTACAGTCGTTGTGGCTTTACACTGTACAGTCATTTTTCAATGCAATTATAGGCGGCAGTCAACAGGATTTTAGTTGCTTGCATGAACACCTTTCGCCATATCTCCTAGAAAATATGTCGGCAATTGGAAGTTGGCAAGAATACCTTGTAAACATGGCATTTCCATATGAAAAAGGAAATGTAGAGGGTGGAAGATTTTGTTTGCAATGGATATATATCATATTCAGATAAATATCCAGGTCTGGTCGACCCTGCCAAATGACATTGTCCATTCCTAGTCTATTGATTCAAATTACGATCGAACAATTGACATCATCTTGTTGAAAACAGATACGACACATATTCATTATCAACCTCTTGTGGGAAATAGCACTGGTTCAGGGTCCATTGTTCATGCCACCCAAACCGCATTGAATATGCATAGGCGTAGCATGTTGTTTAATGAGAATGAAACTTGTCCCAGTTGCGATGAGGTCATACGGGGATTAAACAAATAACGTAGACTAACTTATCACAACTTGAAAAATATCATGCGTGAAATTCATCCCAGTTGTGATAAGGCCATACAGGGCTTAAACAAAAAACGTAGACTAACTTATCACAACTTGAAAAAGGTCATACGTGAGAGAAAAGATACATTGGAACTATAGGAAATATTGTTGGTTCAGGGTCTAGTGTCAATGCTAGCCAAACTACATTGAATCTGCATAAGTGTTGCATGCTATTTAATCAAAATGAAACTCATCCCAGTTTCCATGAGGTCATCCTGGCCTTGAACAAGAAACGTAGACTAAGTTATCACAACTTGAAAGAGGCCATACATGAGAGAAATAAATACATTAATGCACTTCCTTATAGAGAGAAATTGACATATCACAACCTAAAAAAGATTGTTCGTGCACAACAAAACAAAAATAGGAATGGTCACTTAGCCCACAATGGTCATGGCACTATCTGAGAGGAAAACATCACATTTCGTGGGCTAGAACCAACACCTTGCACTACTACCAATGAAAACCAACAAACACTTTCTACGCATACTTCCCTACGGAAGAAAGATGCAAGACAGACCTATATGAAACAAATCAAACACACTCCTTCCATTGCATGTGCAATTTGTGATCAATTGAATTTCGCAAAAAACACTAAGTATTTCACACCTGATTCGGAAGCAGAATACCTTCGCTTGACATTAAATGATAAAACTGTTGGATTACTGAGAAGGGGGGTGAATCAGTAATAGCATAATTATAATCATTTTTCTTCAAATGTTATATTAATGTAGAATTATTATCCAATAATGAGCAGTAAGAAATAAACAATCACACACATACACAGTACACCAGTGTTTTACGTGGAAACCCAAATTGAGAGAAAACCATGGAATTCCTTTTCCTATATGTATTGAAGAATTACATTCATTGGAAGCACCAACTTCCTTTGTTTTCCAGCTGCAACTGAAAGGAGGCTCCAACCCCCTAGTTTCTCAGGGTACAACCTGAGGGAAGCTCCAACTCCCCAATTCTCTAGCTACAACCAGAAGGAGGATACAACCCCCTATGTTCTCCAGCTACAACCAGAAGGTGGCTACAACCACCTGTCCTTGCCCCGTCCTGCCACCCTGAAGTAGAACTAGAATGATGGAACCACTGTCACACTATCATTGTGAGATATACCGCTCTAAACCTGTACCAATAAATTTGAACCATGCATCAACCATGCATCAACCTGTTCCTCAACCTGTAATCAACCTGTACCATAACCAAGTGCATCAACCATGCACTAACCTGTACCAAACAACCTGTAATCAACTTGTACCATAAACAAGTGCATCCAACCATGTACCAATCATGTTTCAACTACTCATCAAATATGACTCATCAATATGTAC
>CBVK0100581676.1:0-11560 GCA_900067695.1 Picea abies
TTGTGTGGGTGTTGTCGATGCTTGGCATGTGATGTGGCCTTGGTGATGGATGTGTAACTCTGGGCTAAAAGATTGGGTTTGATGCAAAAATTTTTTTTCCCAAAACTTATTAAATAATAAAAACTTATTTTTTAATAAAAATTTGGTAAAATCGATAAAGGTCAAAGAACATGCAAAAGGAAACAAGGAGGACATTGAAAAAACAATGGCATTTTACAAAACTTCATCAAATTTCAAGACTCTTGGAGTGCACTAGAATCTAAAGGTGGGATTTGTCATATTTAAATTCAATTAAAGACACCAAAGGTAATGACATATTGCAAGACTTGGAAACTTAATGCTATAGGAGACTTTGACAAACCAGTGAAGAATTTGGGAAATGATACAAAACCGATGAAGAGGTTGTAATTTTGACGACATCATGTTTATGATGGTGTTGCAAGAATGTCCTTTTTATGGTAGCGCGGATGTCTTTACCACATGTGCTTCTAGAATTTAGCACAAGATGCCAACATTTTAACCCTGCATATCTGGGTATTAACATGTTGATTAAGGTTGGTTGTCATTGATGTCAACCTTGAAGAAAGCCCGATAGCGAATTCCGGTAGCACAAAGGTTTGGGTAATGGAACCAAGGTTGTTTCATGTATAATGGTATGAGTTTTAATATATTTTAAGGTAATATTATTCTATATGGATAGTACATGTCATGCCATTTCCGGTGGTATGTGGAACGTCACATAACTCCTCACGGTTTGAGATTTATGGCCTTACGAAGTTGGAGGACCCTCATATGTTGGTTTGAAGCCCGAAAAGGTCAAAGAAGTCAAAGAGATTGCAAAGAAGAAATTGTTATTTAAATGATAAAGTAAAGTGACAAAGTCAAGAAGGATTATTTAAATAATAAAGTGAAGTGACAAAATCAAAGAAGATTATTTAAATGATAAAGTGAGGTGACAAAGTCAAGTAGGAATATTTAAATGATAAAGTAATGGAGAACTTTTAATTATGGAAAGTGGTTAACCCTAAAAATCAGAAAAATAGGTTAAGTGACCTATAAATAGTTTAAGTGACCCGGAAAGGGGTTAACTGACCTAGAAATAGGTTAAGTGACCTAGAAGATGCTTCTAAGGAAGATATTTGGAGAGTATAAATAAGAAGCAAGGCTCTCTCATTTTAAATCACACTTGAGCATGTTGAATATCTATAGGTGACTGAGGTAACCAAATGATATCTAAGCCGAATTTCAGAGGGAAGGTGAAGAAAATAAGGCTGGAATTCAAAGGAGGATAAATTCTTTTGATGACGCTTTCTAAGATATGTTATTTATAGGTCATTTCACCATTTTCGCAATAACCTTTTTTTCTATAATGATTCAGACGGTGAAATTGATAGGCCATTGAGGAAACATATCCAAGTATCCATGGTAAAAAAATTATCTTGTGGGTCGTTGTATTTTTGGAGTTACACTATGTGGAAAATAGGGTTTGTGGCTAGTCTCGAAACTAGTATAAAACAGGTGTTTCGGGTGAAAACATTCTTCATAACAAATCCAAATTTAGTAAGACCAAATGTGTTGATTAGAGTACAGTCTTTAGTATTCTGTGCAACATTTTCAGATCCATTCAACAAATATTCCGTGTGGGGAATGCTCTACAAGGTCGCTCTCTAGAATAAGCCATAATTCGACAAGGTATGCCATTTTTGCTATAACTCCTTTTCTGAGAGGTTCCAAGTAGTGACACCTGGAGGAATTGCATAAAACAAACTAAAGAACATTGTGTACTATTTTTAGATCTTTATTCATGACAAGTACATAGTTATGATTATTTCAAGTTAGGGTTGTTGACCAATCCCAAACTAGTCATGTGAGACTAAAGAAAATTTTGATGAAAATGCTAGTCTCTTGTTGTGAAAGTTAAAGAAGGCTTGCAGGTATGTGATCATACACACCAGGTCTATTACATAGTTACAAATCATATTTGGATGATGAAATTGATGAGGGCTTTTGGTTAAGGTACATGTTGGGTACATGGTTGAGACAAGTAGTTGATGAGTTGTCACATACATGAGGTGTATAGTTGATGATGCTGGTACATATTGATGACTCATAGTTGATGAGTAGTTGATACATAATTGGTACATACTTGGTACATGGTTGGATTCACTTGTTTATGGTGCAGTTTGATTATAGGTTGTTTGGTACATGTTGGTGCATAGTTGATGCACTTGTTTATGGTACAGGTTGATTATAGGTTGAGGTACAGGTTGATGCATGGTTCAAGTTTATTGGTACAGGTTTACAATGGTATATCTCACAGTGATAGTGTGACAATGGTTCCATCATTCTACTTCTACTTCAGGGTGGTTGGACGGGGCAAAGATAGGTGGTTGTAGCCACCTTTCGGTTGTAGTCGAAGAACATAGGGGGTTGTGGCCTCCTTTTGGTTGTAGCTAGAGAATAGGGGATTTCGAGCTTCCTTCAGGTTGTAGCCTGAGAAACAAGGGGGTTGGAGCCTCCTTCCAGTTGCATCTGGAAAACAAAGGAATTTGGTGCTTCCAATGAATGTAATTCTTTAAGACATATAAGAAAAAACATTATGTGGTTTTCTCCTGCTTTGGGTTTCCAGGTAAAACACTGGTGTACTGTGTATGTGTATGATTGTTCATTTGTTCATTGCCTATTTACTTTGCAGTTTTGGATGATAATGCTACATTGATATAACACTTGGATTATATGGTTAAAAATTATTAGATTGCTCTATTATTGATTCACCCCCCCTCTCAGTAATCCAACAATTGGCTCCAACTAGGGGATGGTGTCCTCCCCGCGAGGCACCAAGAACATGCAGAACACTCTGCCTTCATCCTATCCATCTTTGTTGCAACTACTAAACTGAAAACAACAGTGGAGACACCGAGAAAACTAAAAATGTATTCACCAGTGTCTCCATTGGGCTTATGGAGTCTTATTCATCTTATTCTACCTCACCCCAATGCTTGATATTGAGCTTATTTATGTATAAACCCTACTATGTTAACCAATTGATTGTTGGATCAAGTAATATGAAACTTCCAGTTTAACCATACCAGCAACTGTTTCATACACTGGATTTCTTCCATGCCTTTAAGCAGAATAAATAAAATTTTATACTATGGAAAATCATCATAAAACTGAAGTCTATACTTACAACTATGGAAATCTACCCTTATGAAGTAAAAAATGGAAGATTTGTGATTCCATACTAACTCCATGTAGCTTGCCACAAGGTCATGAAAAACATGGAAGGATACCTCAATGAAGACCTGCTCTTTAAAAACTTCAGTAAAACTATTCTCTTGAAAAAAACTTTCGATGCCTTCTTCAAGTCCTGCTCCATGGCTGTCATAAACTCATTATGTATTTTTATGAAACATGAGTTCAATACTTTCATGAAACTGCTAATAAGAATTTTTAGAAATAGAAAATTTATTGGCTTCCTAGGAGACTGGTTCATAACTATCATATACAGTGTCTTTGTTGAAAGGTTCTATATGTATTGACTGAGAAAACCGCTCGTCTTCATCATGATACACATCATATTTAGGCTGATCTTTATCAACATTTTGAGTAACAAAATCATCATAACAACAACTTTTAGAAACATTTCATACAATGACAAATGCATCTAAAGTCTGGTTATCACCGATTTCACTATCAATATAATGCCCAATATCATTCTCTTGAATAAAGGAATTGGAATAAGATTCATGTGTGATTGAATCTTCCTCGATCTCTTCATCAGTGAATCTTCTTTCATTGACACTGAACTGAATAAAACATTTTACAACAATCATGAAAAATTGTATGAAATTCCTATATTGAACATATGCTAGAAGGAGGAAGAGATCAGTACCATTCTCGAGCAGCTCCTTCAAGTGAGTAGATGAACATCTTCATGATTACATCCTCATGAGAGATATCCAAATAATGCATCAACTCATGAAACTCAAGCAAATATTTAGCAGGATTATCATCTGTACCTTCTTTAAACTCGGGAAGTCGACCTTGCCATTCATCTACATGAGGTACTAGATTCGAATAACCATGAACAAATCAGAATTCAAATGGAGCAAATCTTCGAGCTAAAATTGCCTCCATGGCCTTCATCATCTTGAACCAGTAGAGTCGCATGTGGATCCTTCCTTCATGGAGTCACTAGATGAATAATTGCAGTCATAATGTGTCTGGTTTTTTTTCACCATCAAAAACTAGATCTGATCGTTGTCGTTCTCCTAGGGAAAGATATCTTCGTTACTCTATTCCCCGACAATGATGCCAAAAGACGTTAGTCCCTAAAGTTGTCCTTGACTGCTAAGGGTAAGCTAGGGCACCTCCGTTATTGCAATGGTTTATGTTTGTAGGTATTTTTAGGTTTTTGATTGGTTTATAGGTCAAGTAGGGAATGAAAAGGACAATAAGAGTTTCTAGTTACAAAATCAAGTTTCCACCACACACACTTAGTCAATGGTTTTCAATCTGATGAGCTAGATAAAGAAATATAGCAATAAAGGAAAAGAAACTGCAAGTTTTCAAATTTTTCACGCACAAAGAAAATTCTTGATCCTAAATATCATTCATAAACAAGAATAAAGTACTTGAATACAATTCTTGTAGCAAATAAGCAATCAACAAAATCTTTACTATATTTCAAACACTAACAAGGTGCATCAAATGCTTTGCAAAGACATATATGCATTCAAGTAAGATAAGAAAGAATATAAGACAAGATGAGGTAGTCTAACCATGAGATAACCTTTTTCATTGAGTGTATCATGAAGTAGGTTCCAAACTTTACAATCAGATACAATATGTTTTTGCACTTCCCAGTTCCACCCTATAAGGATTTCACCCCTCTCCCCCACCCCCCTAATTACATGCTAAAATATTCAATATATAGACCATAGAGGTCCCCTCCTACAGATAGGGATCAATTACAATAAAAGAGGATCAAAGATCCTTCTTTACCTAAAAAAGAAGTAACAAAATATGATGTGTAACTCGAGAATATGGAAATTTGTTTCCAGATCCTATTTTCACGACAACTAATTTGACCAAAGCATATCTTTATTCTGCCTTCAATATCGATCTGCGATATGCTCTGCTTACTCCATCAAATCTGTCACTCGAGCTGTTGCTTAAAAATGTTGGTTTAGGTTGATCAAATCTTGATATTCTACCATTTGATGAAGTCTTCAATTCTTTAACTGTTGCTTGGAGAAAAGGATATGAGGCCTCACAATCTGGGATAGGAGGTTAATTATTAAATGCTCAAAATATGCTCTATCTCTAAAATACTTTGCACTGGAAATCTGGATATGATACATTCATATCTAAAGATGATCAAACAATATTTGGAATCTGTATTTTGATCCATTGTTGCCAGGTGTTTTGCCACTTGTCTTATGCTTTAATTTATGTCTTTGACGTCTTTTAACTATCTCTGCTTCAATAACATTTTCTTGAGAAACTAAGCCTTTGTCATTCTGACCCTAGCCTTCGATATCCTTAACTGGATCAGCCCAAAGAAGATCACATAGAATACCTTGATTTGGAACATCTACATGCCTTGAAATGTTTCTTTTATGATTCGAGCTATGCAAATTAGGAGAAAGACCCCCCATGTATACAAAGAATATTTTCATTAATAAGTTCAACAACATGCAAACACTTGAAACAATCTGTATAAATATTCTATAGAAGAACAGTAAACCATCACTTTCATTTATCATAGAAACCATATATTCCGTTGATTGAAACATATTCATGGTTTCCCCTTGAAATAAAATTTCTATGGGTTTTTAATCTTGTAGGAACGGAGAAGGCATATTTTCTCTAAGCTCTGCTTCCTGCGATCCACATAATCAACCATAAAAAATTAATTTGTTGTTGGTATAATCACTTTGACATTTGTATGCTCTCTTAACACCGATGAGTGCTCTTGCTAATGGAGCTTGGGCTTTGGCACTAGCTTGGACACTTGTCTATAATCTGGCATGGTTGCTTCTAATATCTGAACAATTTTGTGAATAATGGGTGCCATATATTAACCTTCAGTACTTATATTAGTTGATTTTTCTCCCTCTGCCGATGATGATGGACATCCTCTCGACCCCTGCATAATTACCTTTCTTCAACACTGTTCTCTTTTGTCAATGATAAACACCCTCTCGACGCTTGCTTGAACTTGTTATTCTTTTTCTCTTGATATGGATGCTGGTTGAATTTTGTTTTGTGTATGTGGGCATATCCCACATGCAATGTATAGTAAATTGTTGAAGAGTTTAAAAGAATCACCCTCCATGCCCTTTATCGATGTGTTGTGCACTATTTTGACTTGTGGGTTCTCCTCATACCGCCTTGTGTGGGTGTTGTCGATGGATGTGGCCTTGGTGATGGACGTGTAACTCTCAGCTAAAATATTCGGTAGGTAGCTCAGTCCCGTGGTGGACGATATTCCGATGGTAGATTAGTCCCAGGCCACTTAAGAAGGACTAAAATGGAAACCAGAATAGTGTATTCCAAAGGCACATAATATACCTAGGTATGAAATCTGCAATGAAAGGATAGGTAGCTATGTATACTATATGCAAGATCATGCGATCATAGGAAAATTCCTTGGAATTTGGCACACAAAATGAGATCTGCTTGCCTAGATCAATACTCATTGGAAACCCCGGGGAAGATTTGATCTTAAGATAGGTTATAAAAGATTTTTTATTACCATCTTTTATAGTCTCGAGGATTAGGACAAGATCTTTGAGAATGGACCTTATTTCTTCCATTCGACGCGGCTACATTTGTGATATTGGTCGAAGAAATTTAACCCTGATAAGGAGACTTCACCTATGCTTTGGTTTGGGTCTGTCTCTATTCTCTCCCTTAGGAATACTGTGACAAGGAAATTTTGGTTAGGATCGGGAATACCCTCGTTACCTATGTCAAGTCAGTGGAAGCCACCAAGCAGGGTAGTTATACAACTTATGCTAGTATCTTCATATATATGAATGTCTTAGTCCATATCCCAGACTCCATTTACCTTTCTTATCAGGACTCAGAATGGATCCAAACCCTTGATTCTGAGTACATTTCATTTCAATGTCGTCATTGTCATGAGCATGGCCATCTCTATCAAGACCGTCCACTTCTCAATCCACCCAAACCCCCCAAAGCATATCTAGAGAAAGATGAAGAAGGCTTCACCAAGATCATACGTCGAAGAAGACTTGGGCACAAACCCTCGCCCACATATCCAGGAAAAACCCCGACTACAAAAATAGGTATGAGATCCTTAGTTCAACTACAGAAAATTCGATCTCGAAGTAATCCTCTGACCCGTCCCTTCAAGGATCGAAATCTAGAAAATCAGATGACTCCCTTTCCATCCCTGAAGATCTCGACATGCCCAATTTTTTTTAATTACCTATGGATATGCCATGATTAGAAGATGTGCCCATGCATTAGGAGCACGAGGAAGAAACATATCCCAATCCGGAGGACATGGATCTAGAGGTAATTGACCTTCAAGGCATTATATATGCTTGTCAGCACCAAGACATCAAATCCATCCTTGTTGAGCATATCCAAAGAGTTAGACAAGTCCTACGCAAAAACGCCAAAGGACCTTCCGAACCACATCTTCATCCAGACTTCTCTTCGGCCTCGGGAGTCCAAACCAACAGGCCAACGATGCCCGAGAAATCCCCTAAAGATGACAAGCATAGAGGCATAAAATCCAATCTTAAACTTCTTCAGGAAATTGGTGATATATTGGTGAACTCTGGGCATAATGCGTTGATTATGGATTCTTACCAACCCTCTCTCACACCAAGTTTCCAATGAAAGTTATCTCCTAGAATATTCACGACATAAATGGCAAGATCAACAACGACTCTTGTGAAATAAGGTACTCTTTAAATCTCCATATATTTTTCTTCTTTAGGAGACTAAGTGTTCTATTTCTTCTTTAGATAACATTGCCCATGAAATTTGGAGGGCAGAGCAATGCATACCATTGGATGCCAAAGGGGTTGTTGGAGGGATTGTTATTGTGTGGAACCCAACCATGGTCATCTTGGATAATTTTTTCGCCACAACTCGAAGTCTTACAACTCACTTCAAACAAATTGGAGCTAAAATGTCTAGCTTTGTAACTAATGTGTATCGTCCTCATCATCTAAATGAGAAAAATCGACTTCCTTAATTCTCTATAGTGTATAGAGGAGGTCGTTGGGACAATTTTTTGGATTCTTGGGGGAGATTTCAACACGATATCTTCTCTTAAGGAAAAAAAGGAGGGATCCACAGACTTGAAGGGGACAATGACTCCTTTCACTCCTTCACGTAAGACACGAAGCTCATTGATATCGCCACCATCAATGGAGTATTATCTTGTAACAACAAGCAAGGGGGAAATCATTAGATAGCCTGTAAAATTGACATATTTCTAGTCTCAAAGTCGCTAATACTCTGTCAACATTAGATGGAGGTCATTATTATTCCAGATGTGGGATCAGATCAATGGCCCATTTGTCTTACCATCGAAGTATAAGGGATTCTCTATAAAAGGCCTTTGAGGTTTGCAAATTTTGGCTTATGCACCCAAACTTTCATGTGAATATTTAAAAATGGTGGTAGGAGGCTAATTCTTCTCATGGCACACTTATGTATTGCTTCCAACAACGTCTGAAAGCATTGAAACTTCATCTCAAAATTTGGAACAAACAAGTTTTTGGTAACATTTTTCAAGAAAGAAAAAGGTTGGAATCTCATATGGTAGATTTGTAGCAGAATGCCACTGCCCAGGAGGAGTCCATCAATAAGGATAAATAGATAGCCAAGCAACTAGAGAAACAATGATGCCAAGAGGAAATTTTCTGGAGACAGAAATCCAAAATACAATGGGTGATAGAGGGGGATCAGAACTCTAAGTTCTTTCATCATGCCATGGTCCAGAGAAAGAAATCCAATCACATCACTCAAATTAAGACGACTCAAGGTAATGAGATCACTTCCCACCATGTTATCGAGTAAGAACTTACCACTTATTTTAGCACTTTATTATCTAAACCTAATCTAAACAAATATGAAGTTTTTCTCTCCATCACAAGAAATATCCCAAAGTTGATCTCAACAGAACATAATGACGATATGATGTGTCCCGTATCCATATTAGAAGTGGAAGAAGCTATTATGAGCCTTGCTCTTGGAAAATCCTTAGTACTTGATGGTTTTACCTTTTATTTCTTTCACCATTGTTGGCATATTGTCAAAATGGATGTGTGGGCTCTGGTCTCTGAATCTCAAAGAATCCCTGGCATCCTCCCTCCTCTTAATGCCATGTTCATCACTCTCATTCCTAAGGAATTGTTGGCTTTAGATTCCTATCAATTCAAACAAGATTTCCCTTTGCAATGTTATCAACAAGATTATAACCAAATTCCTTGCCTTCCCTCTGAAGCCCCTTATGCTTCTCCTTGTGGGACCAGAGAAATTTGCATATGTTGAAGGTTGGAAAATCCTTGACTGCATTATTCTTGCAAACGAGGTTGCTCATTCCCTCAAGTATTTCAGAACTCGAGGGATGCTAGTCAAACCTTATATGTCAAAGGATTTGGACAAGATAAGTTAGCAATATATAAAAGAATTATGCTAGCCTTTAGTTTCCATCCCAATTGGGTAAACTAGATTCTCCAACTCATCTCTTCTTCTTTTTTTTCCATCCTGATTAATGGCTCTCCCTCACCCACCTTTCGACCATAACGTGGAATTCGACAAGGCGACCCCCTATCTCCTTTCCTTTTTCATCCCGATGGCAGAAGGTCTAAGTCGTATCATTAAGGCTACCATTCAGTCCTAATGTCTTCAAGGGATATCCCTACATGAATTCCCTTCCCCTATGTCACCAAATCAATTTGTTGATGATACCATGCTAATGGGGTTTCCCACTGTCAAGGAGGCCATGACTATTAAAGGGATTCTATATGCTTTTATGGATGCCTTGGGTACTTCTATCAATCACCTTAAATCTCAAAATTTCTTCTTCAATACCCCACTTCCTGTCCAGTTTCTCATCTCTTATATCCTAGTCTTCTTTAGGAGCTCCCTTCTGCCCAAATATCTTGGAGCCCCTCTCTTAGAATATGGTGCTCATAACTTCTCCTAGGTAGACCTTCTATCTCACCTACAGAAAAAGATTTATAGTTGGACCTTCATAGCCCTCAATATTGCAGGTTGTCGCCTTATTCTCCTCAAATAAGTCCTCGAGGCCACCCCCTTGTATCTCTTCTCGGTCCTTGCTACCCCTAAGCACATCTTCAAATCTATCAGAACCCTTCAACAAAATTTCCTTTGGAAAGGCTCTAATACCAAAAAAAAATGGGCACTGGTGGTGTGGGACTCCCTATGTACTCCGAAGCTTAATGGTGGCTTAGGCTTGTGAGAACGTGATCTGCGTAATGGAGTACTTGGAGCCAAAACTTGGTGGTGATGATTGCAATGTAAAGGAGAGTTTTGGAGCTCCCTCTAGAAGAATAAATATGCTCCAAATATTTGTCCTCAAGATATCATCATAATGACTCGATTTCAACCAAGATCCATAATTTGGAATACTGCTTGGGAGAATAAAACCCTCATCCAAGAGAACTTCTTTTGAGAAATTAGAGATGACCAATCAACTCACTTTTGGGAGGACTCGTGGTATTATTTACCCAAACTTCAGAATAACTCTGATTTCCTCCCTCTCAAAGGACTGGTAGAAGCTAATGGCAAAATTGTGCATCTTTACTGGAAACAAGACTTAGACTCAGTTGTTTCCAGTAAAGGATGTCTACTCCCTTAAATCCCAACATGCCTCATTGCCAAAAGACAATATTTGGAGCAAAATTTGGGGGGCTAATCTCTGGCCTAAGGTGGACACCTTCTTATGGCTAGTAGCTCATGGAAAAATCTTAACCTAGGACAATCTCCTTCACAAAGGATTTTCATGGCCAAGCTTTTGTATTATGTGTGGGAAAGAAAGTGAAACTACGAAACACCTATTATATCAATGTGACTTTATAAGGTCTTTGAGATCAAGGGACAATCTCTTTTCTCCAATCTAACAGGAGAGTCGACTGTATCAAGCTTACTATCTCCTCTTGGCGCAGTCAAGGCTTCAAATGTTCTCTTCTAAATTGGATCTGGCAGCTCTTTCTAGGTTTCCTTTTGTAGGAGATTTGGAAAGACAGAAATAGGCGCATATTCAAGAATGAGCAGGTTTCTCCCTCCTTAGTCCAAACTATAATCAAGCAAGACGTTATTGTAACTATTTTAGCTAGAAACTAGTCGGTGGATGAATTGGACTATGAGGACATGGAACGTCTGATCTTGAGCAATTAGATGCTTCCTTCTTCTCTTCCCTCTCCGACCCTCTCCAAGTATTTCTCTCCTTCTGTTTCTATTCCGTGTTCTTGGTCCCCTCCCTCCTTTGGTTTCATTAAGCTCAACTTTGATGGATCCTCTAAAGGGTGAGATCGGAAGA
>CBVK0100581677.1:0-11560 GCA_900067695.1 Picea abies
CTTATAATGAACGATCCATATTTACAATGAAATTACAATATACTTTTACAAGGAAATTTTTTCTTCAGGGACTTTGCCCCCTAACCCCCACTTGCCCCCAGACCCCGCAGGCGAGGGGATAGGCCCCCCGGACCCCGCAGAGGGGCCCTCTGCACTCCCCCATGTGGAAGAGTGTACATACTTCTAGGGTGTAAATACTTCATGGGGTATAAAAACAACTGAAAGTAAAAGACCTCTAAATCAGGAAGATAATCAGGCTGCACAACCAACAAGCCAATAGATATATGTACAACTCTCTTAGGTTGGCTGTCGGGTACCAGCTAGAGGTCTGATTGGTGAAATTTTTATACTCTCTCCACCAAGACACCATCACCTTGTTGGTGTCATGTTTATCATAAAATCTTACAACAAAATCGATATTTAGTTGTTCTTTTGGTTCTTTGAGCTTGTAATAATTCTGCACTTCCACTAGAAGGAAAACCCTGACACATCTGTCATTTTCATAATTAATCAATCACCTTTGCATGTCAGTGTGATCAATAAGACATTTCAGTAGTTCTATGTAGGGGAATACCAGAGTCCTGCTCGCCACCATGTGCAGAGATGCCTTTTGGACGTTCAGGAGGATTTCATTGTCGAGTTTTCTTGTATTGGGATCACTGTGTGGGGTATACTCAGGGAATTATTCCCGCTTGATTTTCTTGAAAAGTTCTTCCTAGCATTGGAACATTGTCTTGGTACAAATGCTTGCCTCTGTGTATCTAAAGGATAGGGGATGAATGAAATCCTTCTTGGTGGATGTTTTTATGACAAGTATGGACTTTGGAGAGAATTCCAATTGTTTCGCGACCGTTAGGGAAGGACTTTCTCCCACATCTGGTTCTTGTACATTCAATGCTCTTGGAGATTTCCTGGTGGTAGGTTTCTTCAAAGGCATTGTTCTTGTAACACTTGCTAAACCTGTTGTTTAATACTCATTGGACCTTGGAATATTTACCTCAATTGCTTGTTCCACTCCTATGGATGTTCCAAACTTCTTTTCACAAAGAATAATCTTGTTTAGAATGACTCAAAATAATTTAACAGGAAATATTATACCAGTCGTATGAACTAGTTAACTTGAGTAATGAATGAAATTCAAAAAAACCTACCACCAAATATCTACAAATAAATTCTACATGGGCTAATGGCGGGGGCATGAAGGATGATGCATGGTATCAATAGGTTCAAATGGTCCTTTTGATTCATGCACGGATTAGCAAATAATGCTAGATATTTTGGAATTAATTAGTTCTTTAAATGCTTTGGATCCATCATATCTTAGAGATAAAACATCCCATCATGTTTCTTTCTTGGTGGGAAGATCGGTAATAGGCGGTATCTTTGTGTATGTTCCCATTGAGATCCTCCTGAGAAAAACCTCTAACACCGAATGATTTCATTGTACAATGATGACATGGAAGAACTGATTCAGGGTTCAGGAACTGCCAACCACTCAAGGGAAAACTCGATGATATGTTTAACCGCTTTGGCAACAACATGTGATAGGTGGGAGTAGGTGGTTTGATCGTGTATCTAAGTCGAAGTCGGGTCTTTCAACAAGAGATGTGTATTAACATAAACCTATGGTTTTCTAGGCCGAAAGGTATTGTGGGTTGGTGATCAGGAATCGAATTATCACTTTTCTTATGTCTATCCTTCTAAAAAATCGTTGATGCCGAAAGCTATTGCAGATCGGGTTTTAGAGATAGTTCCATTGCGTAATTCCCTTATGGGTTATCATCCTTGAAATCCTGGATACCAAAAATGTTTCGGAAGTCGGCAATCGACGATATCGTTCCTTTATTCGTGAGTGCTTACCATTTTATCCTTTTGTTGATGACAAAGGGATCGGTCATCGGTGATGTCCTTGGTGATATTTGTTGTGAAAGAAAGCTCATGTCTATCAACACCGACAAAAATCGAGACTCAAAAACTTCGGTTCTCACGAATGTTTTTCTTTCACACTTAATCCTTCCCGATGTAGAATTCCTTGAGTGCGTCAGGGAAATTTTTGGTTGTTAATTCTCTAATTTAGATATTAATATTTTAATTTATAGATTTTTGCATGTTTAAGAAAACTTAAAAAAACTAAAATGGAAAACAAAATGATAAGCATTGACAACATTTTTCATACTAAGGTTGAATTAAATAGTGCAAATATCATGGTACCCAAAAAGTAAAATTTGACATAGGATTTTTAGGGTGTCTTGAGTGCTCAACGGGTATAAGGACCATTGACCAAATTCTTGACTAGTATTACACCAACCTATAGGGAAATTAGGGGGGATCCATTATGATCACCTATATCTGGGACTTGTCCATGCAAAATTTGGTGGTGATGGTGGTGTTGATATATGGATCCCTTGGAACCTGAAGGATCACTAGAAGCTAGATGTTGGTATTGGATAAGGTGATCCATGGATGCATGTATTATTGGGCCACTCTGATGAGAGATGGCATTTTTATAAAGCTAATGCATTGTCACATGTAAAGAGAGGGGGCATTCTATTTTTTTTTAATAAGTAGGTGGTGGTGTTGCACCAAAAGTCAGTTATCATATAACATATTACTAAATTTACAACTGAAATATGCATATGATGTGTTTCTGAGTGATTATCTACTCAGGGGTAGAATATCTTCAAATACAACCTATTGATGGGGTATTTCAAGAGGCCACCCTTTATTGGAGGAAAGGATATATGATCCCCTAGTTAGGCAATGCTTGATGATGAAGGGGCCTTTCTAGAGATTACAAAACTTACCTTGACCTAATGTGTCATTGGTGACATCATAAGTGACAAATATATCACCTTCAATAAATGTATGAGAGTGGAATTTCTAGTCATACATTTCTTTAGAGCACTTTTTGATAGGTTTTTTGTTTTTTAGTGAAGATCGATGATGTTCATTACTACTCTTCAAATCCACGAGGCATTGCTTGAGATGTAGGGTATCCAAAAAGAGTTCTATTTCTATTTCGAGAGTTGGAATTTCACATTCGATGGGAAAAAATACTTCCACTTCATGGATGAGGTGGAAATTAGTAAACCCTATAGATATTTTAATTGAGGTTCTATAGGCCCAAAGTTAAATAAAGAGCATGTGATGCCAATTGGTTTTATGTTTATTAACTTTCCATTGCAACATGGTTTTGATGATCTTGTTGAGAACCTAAAATTGGACATTAGATTGTGGATAGTAGGGGGACATGAACTTGTGGTGAAGATGAGAAATGGGGATAATTCCTAGAATACCTTATTCTCAAAATTATTTCCATGTTATGAGACTAAATGTTGGTATACCCTAAAGTGAGTGATGACATGGTTGAATAAAAAATGAGCATTTTTCTCTACCTTGTTGTTGAACATTGGCATCACTTCAACCTACATGGTGATTCAATAATTGAAGAGCACAACTATGTACTTGAGACCCTCTCTATATGGAGGATTGTAGGTCATAAATTATATCCCCAACTTATAGAAGGGATCATCAATAATGATGGGATGTAACAAAGCTAGAGGAGATGTAATTTTTTGAGTGAAAACCTGACACTCTATACATCTCTTGATTGTGTGAACCCAATCACGGAACAGGTTATACTAGAAATAATTGACATGGATGAATTTATGGGTTGTTTAAATTCTTGATAAATGGTCACTGGAAGAATTTATATGAAATTCATTTAACACTTTCTCAACTTCTTCAAAGGAGAGGCATTCATGCAAGAAAATATCTACTCCTCACCTATATAGGGAACCTCTAATGAGGAGCTATTGAGCATATTGATGGAAGATGCATGTTGGTAGAGGGGTAGACCCAGGGTTCAGCTATAACAATCCACCAAAAATCCCTAACTACTGGCCCTTTCGGCAACACCTACGAGGAAAATGCAGTCTCACCTGAAGTTGCAATATGGGGTTGCAGGACACATGTGTCTATAATTGGAGGAAATGCAAAGTGGATCCAATACAACAACAATACAATATCTAGATATCATTTACAAAATTAATCCTACTTTGCACAGTTATATCTCATACCTAATATAAATATGCAATAACAGAATATCAGAAGACAAGAGAACACCACATCAATCACACAACAACAAGGTATACGTGGTTCACCCTCTCCCTAGGGCTACGTCCATAGAACTATGTTTCTTGATATTATTTAAAACAAACAAATATATCTGTGATCTTAGCTTGTAGATATCTCTCTTCTTCTCTTTATTCCTCTCCCCTCCCTACGCACCCAGCTGCAGGGTTGATCTTTGAACTCATTTGAAGATCATACAATACCCAAGTTCTCTCATACACAACACTTCTCTCTCTCACATCAATAGTCTCTCTCTCTCTCGATCCACAACTACAATAATAGAAACATCAAAACCAAACCATACCGAACCCCTTTTCTCTCATCTGGTTCTTATTTTTACATTACAATATCTCACTGACAACCTTAGGCCAAAACCTAGGTGTCAAAACACTAGATACCAAAACCCTAGGTGTCTAAAACCCTAGGTCAACTTGACCCACGGTTTCAGGGCTTTTCCATCTTGTCTTTCCTTCCTTCTCGCGTAGTGCTCCAAAGCATCCAACGGTAGATTTTTCCGCTTGTTGTGTTGTCTGCGATCCTCCTTCCTTGCTGATTTGTCATCCTCAATTTCCTTGTTCATCGGCTTGCTTCCTTTTACTTCACTCCATCCTTTCTTCTCTTTTTCTCACTTTGAACCAGTAACAGTCACTGTGTCTTCTGCACAATTTGCATTTTTCCTTTTCTTCCTTAATCTTTGCTTACTTTCATAACGAAGGGCCAACACCATGGTAAGTAAGAATACTAGGAGATCCAACCGATCTATATACTTTCCATCAACCTCTATGCCTGAAACTTCTTCTCGCTAGGTAGAGGTTTTGGTAAAAGACACTACCCATCACACTGGTGAAGACCAAAGGTTCATATACAACAATATTTATAGGATTTTCAACACTGGAGATTTTTCTCCAGAGGACAAAAACTTGGAAATATACCATAACATATAGAATAGTGACATTCACCAAGGGGTTGCTTGGCTGGCCCTATTTCCCTAAAACGAAGTTTTCTAGTGGTTCTTTAAGAAGTTCAACCCAAACACTACAACCATCACAAGAAAGCGCGGAAGGTGAGTATCTTATGTGAGGCCTGAGGATATCGGTGTGAGGTACCACCTACCCACACCTGCATGTTCTCTCAATGAGCCATTCTTAAAAGTTTTCTCTCAAAGAAATAAAGGCCCAAATAAATTAATAAAAAACTAGTGAATAGATGAGGATAAGACTCTCAAGCAGGGACAAAATCTAGTCCCCACACATGAATTCAAAGCACCATGCAAAATGTTGGTCACTATGCTAAATCGGTTATACGATGAAGAAAAAATCACGCATTTTTAGACTGATTGTATTCCCTTGGCCCATACCATTGTTAAAACGATATAGGTGTTCAATTGGGAAAATATCTTGGCTTTCAACATATGTCTCCACATGAAAAATATTCCAAGTATGAGAAAGCCCTGCTTTCATATGTCATCCTACCTTATTGATTCCATTTGTTCTTTTGTGCAATTTATTGATCTCAGGTGGAATTGATACTAGGACCAACCCCTTGTACACGTGTATTGCTTAGAATTATGGAACATTAATTACAAAAGGTATTTTTATGATATCTATAACTATTTCCATGCCACTCTTTATACCATAATTTATGAATTCCCAAGGCACATAATATCTATTGAAGCCAAGCCTGGAATGAAAGGGGTAGCAGACTGGTATCTAGGAAAATACTACTCATACATCAAGGTGTATGGTTCCACTGAAGCCCCACATATTTTACCTTACCTTTTCCTAGACTGTCTCTTAATGAGAGAAATCGATTATCAAACCATGAGAACAGTGGTCACCTCTCTTCTCATGAGAAATAACAAAAAACTATGGCCTTTGTTTCCTATCCACATAGGAAATTACACCCTTTCTAATGGCCCCCATGCTAGAAAAGAAGAAGAAGACCTACAAGATGTATTCCTATGCCTTGGAGAGCCAAAAGGTCATGACCCACATGAACGTGTAGTTGGCCATGTTAGATCTATAGGTCTAACCCATTCTAACATACATGTAGTTGATTTTGAGGAAGACATGCTCAAAGGAGTTTTTTTCTATGAATAAGTTTTACAAAAACTACCTAATGATGTTTCCAAACAAGAGATAAAATATGAGCAAGAAGAAATTAAAAAGATTACACTGGACCAATTTCAAACACTATTGCAAGAAGAGAAGGATAAAGTGAACACCAAAGAACAAGAAAATATAAAAAGGGTAGAAGAGTTAGAGAAAAAGAGACTATGAGCTAAGGAAGAGTACCAAAGAAAATAGGTTGAGGAAGAAAGGATAAAAAGGGAAAATGATGTCAAAGCTGAGTAGGAAGCCCTTCAATAGAAGAAATATAAATAAGAGTCTAAAGCATTGGTTGATGAAGAAAAATATAGAAGACTGGTTGATGATATAGAGGCCAAACGATTCGGTGCAGAGACCGAGAAAAAAAGAAAAGAAGAGTTATTAAAACAAAAAAAACCACAGGAATTGAGAAATACCCCAGGAATTCCATCAACTCCTAATCTTGGCATGGTGAACATTTCACCCATGGAATACACTCCCCTCAATGCCATCTCAAGTGATTTTGACTCCCCTTTACAAATTATTAATTTTGAAGGAACTGTAGTGGCCATTAGAGATTACCACTATGATGATATAACACAGAGAAATGAGGAGAGATCAAACAAAAGGAAAAAGGGAGAATCCACCAAGTCCATAACATCTACAGGGAGAATTATGGAATGGAAATTTGGGCCTGAACCATAAGATAATGGTGTTCAAGAAACTTCTTCCCTCCATGCCTTTGCAATATTGAATGCCTCATATGTTCTAGAGGTAACCAACTCCTTAGGAACATCCTGAAACAAAATCACAGAAATGGAGGCAGAATTGAAGAATGTGAAGGGTGAGCTCACTTCAAAATCAGAAGAAGCCACAAGGGTGGATGAAACCCTCAACAAATAAAATTTGAATAAATAATTGCAAATGAAAAAGGATGAGATGAATGCAGAATTTGAGATAAGGGTTCATCTCCAATGATACACCCATACCAGAGAATTAGAACGTATAAAGTTGAAACTAGGTGATGAGATAAAACAACTCAAAAGGTGACACATTGAAGAAACTACCAAGTTGCAGATAAAATTAACAGAACCTAATAGATTCCTGGAGCAACACAATTTTTAGACCCTAGGGTTAAGACAAGAAAAAAAAACTTGAAAAATCTATGGACGAGAGCAGGGAATCAACTCTCGCTGTAGAAAATGTCAAGGCTCGGGAGTTGGAGTTAAATGAGAAACTAAAATTTGAGCAGAAAGAGTTCCTATGTTTTCTCAGTGATATGCAGACTGATCTAGATGATTAACTAGGGATGCAAGACATAATGGTTGAAATTCAAGGACAACATAGGGAGGAAAATGATTCCTTAAATAAAAATTTTAATTGGAAAGAAATGTATGAAGCCCCCCTAACTACACTGCGCCTGTATGCTAATATGGAAAATATCAGGTATCAATTTTTCTTTGATACTTGAAAACCTTTATTGAACGACCTTCAAGTCATCCAAGAAGAAGAAAATAATACCCACAACAAGTTGTGGAGTAACTCAGATGGTCTCGTGGAAAATTTTATAATGAAATTGATGGCCCCCATCGATGAAGAAATTCCTACTACAATAAGAATAACTGAGGTGGAGGAACACAGGGAAATTAACAAAGTAAACATTGAAAATTTAACTCAAGTGAAAAAATAATCTCTAGAAGAACACATGTTGAAGCATGTCAAGCTCATCAACATGACCCAACACTTTGTGAAATACACAACACAGAAGTTAAAGAAAGAAGTTTCCTCGAAATTTTGTGATGGGGAATTAATCATGGACAAAATGCAATCAGGAAAACTGGAGGATGTAATGAAATATTATTCACTTTGGGAAGAATATCAAGACGATATGTAGGGGGAAAATAGCTCATAATGAAAAAAAAAATTTAACTAGTCCAGATGTCTCACCCCCTCTATTTTGTAACTTTATTTTGACTAGGAATATGAAGAGTCATTTTTTAAAACTACCCTATGCTCATGATTGAGCCAGAAGAATGTAAAAAATCACTCCAAAATTATAAAAGAGGAAGACTTCCCATGAAAAAGGGATTTTGGTTTTCATATTGTAGTTGAACAAAACTATTACTGTATGTTTATTTTGAACCTCAAGGCATTGTGGAGATATTGGTGTTGATGTGTATGAATGATATTTTTCTATTTATGCATATTATTTTCTATGATATGTGAATGTTGGTTTTATAAATTACTTCTAGACTAATTTTCACATGTTAACAATTACCATGATTTTCATTCTAAGTGCATCTACAATATGATGAGTTGGTGAATCAATTAGTTGTTTCTAACTTGTTATATTGTTAAATGTTCATATTTCTTTCCCTTATGAATTATTTATGTTCAAGTGGTACAAATATTTTACTGTACTTATCTTTTAGTTTTCTCTTTATCAAGATAGGATGGAATAAAGTAGAGTAGAAGTGCATCTTAGGACTGTAGATAATAATTTTAATTTAGAATTAGTTCTTTAGAGTTTTAATTCATCTAAGAACCTTCGGTTCTCATATTCATATTCATATAGTAAATTAGATAGATTGCTAACCAAGCCAAAATCTGGTTGGAAACACTATTCTAAATGAGAGTCGGTCTAATTAGGACCTGCCATCAGACGTTCTCCCTTACCTACTTGAACAAGACATCCTAGCTTGTCAACAATATTGTTGGACACAATGGTATGATATTTTCATTGATGTCAAAAGGGTGTAGAAGAATCCAATATATACACAAAGCTTAAAATGAAGGACATTATTCGAAGCTCATAAGGGAGAGTGCATTGCAAAAATGCTACCAGGATTGAAATACCCACAATAAAAATCCAAAAGAATCAAGGAAGAATATTATTCATTGATATACTTCTCGGGAAAATCTTGGACCATCAGATCACGCAGAAGCCAGAGCCTACACAGAGGAAACCCGTGTGAAGAATCATGGAAATATAATTGTCCATTCAATTTTCATAAGTAATCGCAACCATCAGATCAATTAGAACCAATGATCAAAGACAAGTTGAAGGATTGTGTAAGTTTCGGGACATTGGAGATAAGGAAGAGGAATGAAGTCACAAAGTCACGAAATTTCGCCAGCTGTTAGATCAAGGAGGGACTTCAGATGAATTCTCGACCATCTGATCGAGTTTCGTGGAAGGCCAGTGTAAGACACGAATATACCAGAGTCTCAGATTAAAAAAAATACCATCAAGCATTGATCTAGAGTGAAAACATTAGAATCATCAGATCACAGTAAGGAAAGGAGACAGTCAACTCCGTCACTGACCACTCTGGCAAAAAGAATCCAAGAACGGGTAATTTTACCTGAATGTCTAACCCCTGAAGTCATGAATTGTCGTCAACCTTTGATCTGGAGTGAAATATTGGAATCGTCGGATTACAGCAAAGGAAAGGAGATGGTCAACTCTGGTGTTGACCACTTCGACGAAAAGGGGTTTAAAACATGTAAGCTCACCCGAAGGTCGGAGCCCCAAATTCTTGAAATAAATGAGGGCCATGAGATCTAGGAAATGCAAGGTGACTATTGGATGAGGATAGGCAGGTCTAATGGTGGTCAAATTTGGTGCTGATCACTTCCGTGAAAAGGGGTCTAAAAGTAAGTTCACCTGAATACCGGATCTCTGAAGTCTCGAAGTGAATGAGGATCGTTGGATCAAGAATTCAAGCGAGAACTAGACCGACTGATATATGATCCAAAGGGGAAATACATATGACACTTCAGGAGATCCACATCAAAAATACCATGTCATAAAGGACACATGGTGCAATCATATGGTGACAAGTGTCAAGGTCCAGTTGGCACTTTAGGTATACGTAAGTCATGAATCTAGGTGACATGTGGCATGCAATCAATCAGTGCCACATCAACAGTGATGCCAGCAAGCTACGTCACTCTGGGAGTATGTCCTTCGGGGATATCCAGTTCCTCCTACCAAAAATTACCAAAAGTGCCGAAGGGAGAAGTCGTGAACTAGTGTTGGTCATTAATCTAATATCCTCCAGGTTCTCTCATGACCATTAGATCAAGCATAGTGGAAGGATAGAGTAAGCATGAGATGTTAACCAATAGAAAGTGGTCATCATCATGTTATGACTTATTCGTTAGGTAAACCTTTGGAGGGATTGAACTACTTCATAGTTCAAGTATCCCAAAGTCTCGGAGTCATGAATAGTCGAATATCCAAAGAGCAGGAGTTCCTTTGTCCCTAAGCCGACGGTACTAGCTCTTGGACATGTGAAGGTTATTAAGCAAGGAAGTGTTGATAAGAAATCTGGAAAAATTTTCTTCGGAAGAATTAAAATACTACAAAGGGCGGAGTCCTGAAACACCGAAATCCTGAAGTGAACAAGAATTGTCCATCTCAACGTGCAATTAAGATGTGACTGTTGATCTTTATAAGTGATTAAGCATTTGTTTGGCTTAGTGCCTAGTCACCTCCTATGGTCATATGGAATAGAGGTCTCGAAGTGTTTCTGTGCGAAATTTCACACACATAATAAGAAATTTATCTTGATCAAGAAGGAATGTTGAACCAAATAGGATATGGACTTTGTCCTAATTTATCTTAAGTAATCCAATACTTGCAATGCATTAAAAAGATAATAAAAAATCTTAGATTTGATCAACGTAAATTGAGAATGAAATAAAGAGGCATGGGGTCAAGTTAAAAATGAAATCAATCCATATTAGTGATCGATTTATGAAAATCCCTCTCACTAAATTGAAAATATTTCACGATAACGTATGAATAATAATAGAGGAAAAAAATGTTATTATTGTTAATTTAAATGAAGAGGTGCAGTGGTCCAAACAAAGTGATGCAATGCTTCATATATCACACCAGTTGAAAGACTGTATAAGCAAGAAGGAATGATGAATAAGATGTGTCTCTGTAGTCCATATCATAATATCAAAACATAATCAGACTCCAAGAAGAGGAACTGATGATATTGATGCAGTGAGGGTGGAAGGGAGGAGCAAGGAAGGGTTCATATCCTTTACTAGATAAGGGAGTTAGTTCTTCCTAGGGTTGGTGCCCTAAAGACAATGGATTTGGTGCTTCCTAGGGTTGGTGCCCTAAAAATCAAGGGGTTTGGTGTTTCCTAGGGTTGGTTCCCTAAAGAACAGGGGAGTCGGTGCTTCCTAGGGTTGGTGCTGTGAAGAAAGGGATTTGTGTCTCCTAGATTTGTTTCTCTAAAAAGGAATGATGTCCTTCACTATTATTTATAAAACTTGTAATTCATGTTAATTATATTTATATAATTGATTTTAAATAC
>CBVK0100581678.1:0-11560 GCA_900067695.1 Picea abies
CTCACATTTACTCCCATCCCAACCTGGCAGGGACTCCGCTACCATGCAACACTTGTTAATATTTGAATACTTAGATAATGTATATATTTAGATTTATACATATATTAAAACCTAACTTAGATAATGTTAGATTTAAGGATAGATTCAAAAATCCTTAAGGATAGATTCAATGAATTCATGTTATGAAAGAAGTTTTATATACTTGGAAACAAATCAATGGTTGGCTTGGTCACGAGAGAGTGAAATACCTTGCACAAAGTTATAGGTTAAGTTAGATATTATTCATATAATCATTACCCTTGAGTTGAAATAAAATAAGGTAGAAACATATAATTACCCTTGAGTTGAAATAAAATAAGGTAGAAACATATAATTGGTTTAGTACTTGATGTATGATAAAGCCTTGCAATAATTTAAATTTATGGTGTATTGTCCTTAAGATCTATTTCCAAATTAAGAAGGAAGGAATTGTTAGTAAATCTCAAAGGTTATCAATGGTTATTAATTGACTCATATAATCATAAGAAATATTACTAGAGTAAAAGAGTGAGTTTGATTTTAGTATAAATAAATCTACTTGTGTAACCAATCTGGAGTTTTGTTAAGAGGTTTTACAGTATAGAATCCGGGTATTTATGGCGCAATGTTAAATTGTGATAGTTTTGGATTTTATGGGGCAATGTCAAATTGTGAACTTATAGATTTAAGAAGTGTTAATTGAGTTGTTGTTAAGACATTATTACACGAATAGCTTTTTCTTTTGGCACGAGTCATATTGTTAATTTGTAATAAATATTAATTAACATTTAACATATTTTCTTAAACAAATACATTATGAGATTTTTTTTTTTTATATTAATTTTCATTTAAAAAAAAATGCCTTATTTCAGTTTTCTTAGACATGCTTTACAAATTTTTTTTACCATGTTTATACAGTTAACCAACTAACTGCAGCTATTGCAGAGTTTACCATGCTTATAAGATTTTAAAATAAAGTTGATCCTGCAAAGTTTACCATGCTTATAAGATTTTAAAATAAAGTTAATTAAAGCTGTATACAAATATTTTAAATGACCTCATTGATTTTTATAAACAACTTTTTTCTTTTAGATAAGCATAGTCCACGTGTTAATGCCAAAATGACGTATGGATTTCCATGCAGAGAACGAAGTGTTCCATACTTTTGTGATGATTAATTTTGATCTGAAACACAATCAGAGTTCAACTCTTGGGAAGGCTGTCTAGTCTGTGTTTCTCCTCGGATGTAATGGTGGGCGAGCTAGGGTATGTGTTTGGGCAGGTGATAGCTTTGACCCCAAGATTCAATCCCAGTAGGAGAGACGTACGCGTAAACACTTAAACACTGCGAGAATTAACACTGTTTCTTGGAGAGCATTTTGGTTAATGGTTGACGAACAATTTAGTGTGATAGTAAAAATGAAGATGCACATGCAGACTGCGGGTTCTTTTTTTATTCCACATAATATCATAGGCGCCAAGCTCTTTCTCGTCATCTCATGGCAACCTCAATCTCCTTATTTGATAGCGAGGAGATTGTTTTTAATGGACAGTCAAAAAACTTTGCAAGAAAATGCTATCAGGTACGAAGTATCTAATATTTCATTTTTAATTTTCTAATTTTTAGTATTTTAATTTTCTGTTAAAGGGATAATTATATAGATTTGATATGTGATAGCATTGGTGCATAACAGTCATATACTCGTGACTGTTGCAGGCTACAGTCATTTTACATCTAGCTTCTATGATAGTAATGCTATTTCCGAGAATGATGAGCAATAGTTTTTCTACAGGCTACAATCATTTCACATATAGCTTCTATGATGGTAATGCTACAGTCGTTTCACATCTAGCTTCTAGTTTTTCTACACAGCTTGATGACAGTAAGGAACTCGAGCCAAGAATCTCCAGAAGCCAATGTAAGAGGAAGACCTAGGTTGTATATTTATAAATACAAGATTTAACCAAACATAGCTTGTCTTCATCTATGAAGTGCCTGCTTGTTATTTCTATGGGCTTGGACTGCTATTGGAGATAATTAGAAGTAGTTAATTTGGTCACACTTATAAGCTCAAATGAAAAACTCGTGCTTTCAACCCGCTTTAAAAAAATGCACATATAGTATTTATCAATAATATTCCACTCCCCAAGGAGAATAGGGAAGGAAAAAACTATATTCAGAGAAGGCTTGATTTTATGGAAGGGGAATTGGTTTGTAATGAATATTAGAATTGCACTAATATGAAGTTCACTTCAATTTCATTTTATGGTTGGAGTTAGCCATTGTTTTACAATATTGAATTCTCTTAGCATAATATGTTTTTTTGGTGTCTCCACCAAGTTGTAGATTTTGTTTGTACAATGTAATGTATAATTTTGTCATTTGTTTCTTAACAGAGTAGGTTAATTCCTCTCATGGTTTCACCATGCTCTTAAGGTTTTGGTATCTCCCAATCTACCTAGAACTTAGGCAAACCTGGATAGCCCCTGAATTTTTGTTTCGCCAGATTTTGGAGAGGCCGAGGAAGGGAAAGGAAAGGAGTACTAGTATGTGTTGAATGCCCAACCATCTTTTGAATACATGAAGCACTCAGTTTGAGAATGCCCAACCATCTTTTGAATACATGAAGCACTCATTATGACTCTATGAGGAGGTTCAATATTAAGGCTCGATGGTCTCCCAAATGTTTCATGGTTCGGTTGGAGTAGGCTACAGTCAATGAAGAGAAGAATCAACTATGAATTATGAATAGTATTGTTGTTTAGTTTTTCTACATGAATCTTGAATAATAAAATGTTATCATTTTTGCAATTACAGTATGGAAAATGAAAATTACTATAAACTAAAAATTAATAGAAAAATTACAGTATGGAAAATGAAAATTACTATAAACTAAAAATTAATAGAAAATATAGTATGTGTGCAAAAAACAGTTGATGGATCATGATTTTTGACATAGCATATACACAAAAACAAATAAAATAATTATACTTGAATTTATTGAAAAATAAAATAACTATACTTGAATTTATTGACAAATAAAATAACTATACTTGAATTTATTGAAGAGTATTACAGTGCTAATGGTTCTCAATGGAAAATGCAAAGCACCCAAAAAATGAAGAAATCAACATTGGCCAGCTAGCAAATGCAAGGCACCAAAAAAAATGAATAAATCAGCAGTGGCCAGCTCCGAACAAATGAAGAAACACCCAAAAAATGAAGAAATCAACATTGGCCAGCTAGCAAATGCAAGGCACCAAAAAAAATGAATAAATCAGCAGTGGCCAGCTCCGAACAAATGAAGAAATCAGTAGCAATTGACACCCAACAAATGAAGAAACTGACCGTTGGTACATACTTCATTAATTTACTCGATTTCCTCTTCTCATGGCTTGGGAGGAACATGGAATAGAGATTTCCTCCTCTCATGGCTTAGGAGGAAGATGGAACACTGAGAGAATTTTCATAGTCTTTGGGATTAGCGGGAGCATGGAATAATGATATCATGGATTAGTAGCAGGAGCATGGAATAACGATCTCATGGATTATCTTTGAGTATGAATAACAAAGCATTCCTAATACTAGGGAGAATGTTTTCATAGAGATTATCTGTATGGAATAACAGAGCATTCATGATACTAGGGAAAGTGTTTCCATAAAAAATGCATAACAAAGCATTCCTAATACTAGGGAGAATGTTTTCATAGAGATTATCTCTGAGTATGGAATAACAGAGCATTCATGATACTAGGGAAAGTGTTTCCATAAAAAATGCATAACAAAGCATTCCTAATACTAGGGAGAATGTTTTCATAGAGATTATCTCTGAGTATGGAATAACAGAGCATTCATGATACTAGGGAAAGTGTTTCCATAAAAGATGCATGGAAAATAACCATCCCAACAGTAGCATAAGAAGAACATGGAAGATGGAGATGAAGATCCCTGGATATATTATTTATAACAACATGAGGAGGAGGAGATTGTGGTGCATGTCAATAACTTTTACGGTGTCAATCGATTAAAGGGAGTGTCAATGGTTAATGTTATATGCTAGATATAACATTATACTTTAACAAAGTAATGTCATGCCCACCTCCAACATTAATTGGTTTTTTCCGTTTCATGTCAAAAAGATTACAAACTTAAGAAATGTGATGATCCAAACCTTATTAAATATGACGATATATTTTCCTGAAATATGACGATATATTTTCCTGAGCCTTGAGAAAAGGCCAAATAAAACCTCAAACATGAACTTAGATAAAATAAAATTGGAAGAACTATAAAACATAAAAAACTTAAGCTTAATTTAAACTTCGGCTTAAAAAACAAATCATTTTGCAAAAGTTATCAATGTTTGGTAAAACTTTGAATTAAAATGCTTTGAACTATGTGCCAAAGTAATTGAAACATCTAAGACCGATTGCAATAGTCTCCAGCCCGAAGGGCAGGGACTAATAAGTTTAGCAAGGAAAGAACTCAACGTTAACTACAATAACCGATTCAGATTAAAGAAGAATTAATTATGAGTCACACGCATTGAAAAGACAATATAATAATTCCCTGCAGTTTCCTAAATGTCGTATGTTTTTATGTTATGGAAAACATATAGCTGTAAGCAATTAACGAAGTTTCAACTGTTTAGGAAATTAACCTTCCAGTTCCTTGGACTAATAATTTTCCACTTACGCCTGAAGACTATTTCATTAAAACTCAATGATATAAACTGGAAACTCTCACCGTAGGATCAAATGGTTAATTTCTACAACAAGAAAGGTTATACCTACGGATGTCCAGGTGATAAGGTAAGCACTAGGTTCTATTGTAGAGAGATAGACACTGACTAACAGAAGTTCAAACCCTTCAAAAGTGAACCCAGTTAAACAGGGATTGATTAATATTGTTGTTATATAAACGATAACAGTTCTGCCAATCTTTATCTATCGTCAGTGAGGGAAACAAAATAATGATATTTCTTCCTACTATATTATTCAATTGATTTAATAAGGGTAATCCTATACCTTGTCATAAATAAAGTGCATTATAATCCCTCTTCATTATATATAGACAATTTTAGTATATAAACGACATAACAAAAATATCAGAACGATACTAGACTAAAAAATTCAATAATATATATGTATTTTAATCAAATTCAATAATATATATGTATTTTAATCAGTACCATCTAGCCGGGTCTTAACATGATACAATCAATTAAGAAAATTATAAGGGTATCATGATGCGTTCCAATATTCAATCGTTTGGCCATTCTGAATGTAAGTAAAACAACAAACAACATATGGATAGTTATTCATCAAATCCACATGAAATATCTAATTTCTTACTGTGGATATTTTATAGATATCAGATCCTGATAGAATTAAATTAGTTAGAATTGATGGTTGGATTATTTTGCTCAGTTAAATGAGGGACGAACTAGGTTCTGAATTTTTGAAATAAATTTTTTACTAACCAGAGCATTAAATTTTAAACAATTGAATATCATAACCAAAAATTTGTTTTCTTACCACAAATCTTATAAATGAAACTGTAAATATTACAATGCACAAGTCCATGAAGACATTAGTATTGTGCCCTTTCAATAACCAGAATTATTTAAAACAACTACAAAATTGAAATTTTTATAACAAGATACTTTTCAATACAATTAAGCTACTAAGAACAGTAACCAAGATTGTTCTTGGGTGATGAAATTCAATATGGGCACTTGCACAACCTCAATTTCCTTCGCCTCACTTGCTAATCCCAAGACTTCATCCATACCTCCAGCCAATGATAGGGGTAGGGGTCACACACAATAAACCATAACTCAATATCACAATATTTCGATCCCAAGGAGAGGCTTCCACCTCTTACACAATCTTGCAACCCAACTCGCCACAAGTAAACTTAGTAAGTAAAAATTTTAGCAGCATATCATTCATCCAACAATAGGGTACTTTCTTTCTTCCTCACCATTCATTTTATAGGAAAATTCACCTTGACACATGTCATCTCATGCATAATTAGCTAATTTTTAAAAATTAAATTAAATATTATTCACCTACAACACATGTCACACTCTCCTCAAGTTGCACATGTTAAATCCCTTTTTAATTTAAAATAATTAATCATTTCCCCTCACACCCATAATTAGTTCCTATATTTCCTCGTAGTTGTATCTTAGTTCCCCAATTCCTCTTTTATTGTGTACCCTAACTAAATTTCAGTTGGAATTTGATTAGGAATATTATGTTAGTTAGAATTTTAGTAGTTGATTAACTTAGGATACTAAGTCTATGTTGACCACCCATTTTCTCATGAATATATTTTGTCTTAATTAAAAATTATTTTTTATTTATTCCATGCACACATTGTGCACATGTCTAGATTTTTATTCCTATTCTCCCTTTACTAAAGTTTATTTAGTCTAATATAGCATAGACCCAATCCTACCATTTCTAGGATTTTATTAATCATACAAATAAACATAGATTTTATTATGTTCTCTTCAAATTCAACATAAAATCATATAAATTCATTTCTCTTTTCTATCAACGTTAATTAATTTTTTTTATTTTCTAAGAGGTATAAGTGTTCACTTTATTTTCTAAGGTCTTCTAGATTTTAATTAACTCACTTTTTATTTATGCGACATGCCCTTCAAGACACACCTTCATGATCCAAGGGTGCCACTCACCATTGACTAGTTTGGAAGTTGTCTGATGCTTGGATTCAATACTCCATTTGTCAACCTTGTGTGAGACTAAGGGATTTTTGAGGAATAATAAATCCTCCTTATTGCATGCCCCTAAGGAATTATTGTGAGCGATTGTCTCAGTCTTCCTTCATGACATCGTGAACCTCTCAAAACAAGGTATTCGTTAACCTTCAGTTCAGGTCATGACGAGAGTGCTAGTAGGTTGTGACAGGGATGTTGCCACACCTCTCCCTCATAAATCTAGTATATGTGTATGATCCTTTTACTCCATATGTGAGTCGGATTATCAAGCGTCACCATTCCTGCATCCACTGACGAAGATAACATCAGTAACTCATATATATATATAATTCATAACTTAATCGTCATATAACACATGTGTGATAAATCAAGTACTCATAATAAAATAAAATCCACTCCCTGACTCAATCTAGAGTCCAAGGAAGTCTGTCTATGTCATCAACATCCTCCTCATGTTGTGTTTCCTAGACACTAAGGAATCTCATGATAATACTTATCAATTATATACATCAATGTAAATAAAATATCAATTTCAATACTCAATCATAATCTAACATATAAATCAAATTGATAATCATAATGTACCATTTTTAACTAGATCACTTGCACGCAAGTGTCCTCAAACAACAAGTCAATGCATAAATGTGATCAGTGGAATTGGATGTTACATATTTCTCCACTTTTCCTTTTGCATTCAACTTATTTTTAAATACCCATCTATTTCCAATGGGATTTATTCTAGTCAGAGTCTCCACTAGATCCCAAGCCTCATTCTTATCCAAGGCTTCCATTTCTTCATCCATGGCCTTTTTTCACATTTTTTCATCCTCTGAACCCACTTCCTCCCTAACAGTTCTAAGATCATCATAAGTAATAGACAAATACAAATTTGAATAAAAATCAGGTGGAGTATACCTTTCTGGTTGCCTTCTTTCCCAAACAAATCTTCTTAATACTGGAGTATGAGGATCTTCTTCTTCTGATTCTTGTTCTTCTGTAGAGTCTGATTCATCATCCTTTAAATTAAACTCAATTTTCTCTGTTTCTTTCTTACTTGGTAGGACATCCTGTTTGAAAACATCTTTTATTTCTCTAAATACCACATATCGGCTATACACAACCTTCTTAGTTTCTGGGTTCCAATATTTATACTATATTTATACCCAATAAAGATACACTTTTCACCCTTCTTATCTAGCTTACATATTTATACCCAATAAAGATACACTTTTCACCCTTCTTATCTAGCTTACTCATGTTTTCCTTTAGAACATGAACATAGGAATCACAACCAAATACCTTGAGATGTGTGAGAGAAGGTTTCTTACTAGTCCATACCTCTTCTAGAGTATTTTCATCTAGTGATGAAGAGGGTGATATGTTGACTAGGTAACATGCAATACCCACTTCCTTTGCCTAGAATTATTGCCCTAACCCGACACCATTGAACATGCACCTTTATTTTTCCATCAACGCCATGTTCATCCTTTTTGTAACTCCATTCTATTGAGGTGTATATGGAGTAGTATTCTTCCTTGCTATACCACACTTATTACAGAACTCTCCACCATTATTTGTCCTCAACACCTTAATTCTTTTCTTTGTTTAATTCTCAACAAGAGCCCTAAACTCGTTAAACTTGTCAAAGACTTCATATTTATTCCTGAGAAAATATATCCAAGTATTCCTAAAGAAAGCATATATAAATGAGACATAGTACGCATATTTTCCCAATGATGGAACCGACACAGGTCCAAAAACATCAGTGTGAACTAGTTGTAAATTTTCTTCTACCCTCGTTGCACCAGAGGGGAATTTTACTCGATTCTTATTCCCATATACACAATGTTCACATAAATCAAAATCCACAGATCATTTATACATACCTTTAACCATACCTTTATCATGTAGTAGTCGAAGACCCTTCTCTCCGATATGCCCTAGTATTTGATGCCACAACATAACCTTTTCTATAGAGACTCTAAGGTTTTTTTCTTATTATTCTACAATATCAAGAACAATGGAACTATTACAGCTATCAACAATAGTTCTTCCTTTCATATTATATAGAGTTCCAATCTGAAATCTCTTCAGCAACACCATTCCTCCTCGAACCATCTTGCATGCTTCTTTCTCAAATTCCGTTTTTACCCCTGCATCATCCATTTTGCTTACATAAATCAAATTTATGGCCAATCATAGGATGGGAAGAACACCAAGTAGTGTTCTAATCCTTCTATATATGAGCCTCAACTTGACTTTTCCTCATCCTATGGTTTTGGTTGTCGATTCATCACCTAGGAAAACATGACCTCCATCATACCTTTCATATTCACATAACCACTCCCTATGGAGAGTCATATGAAAGGATTCACCTGATTCAACCAACCATAGCTCATTATATGCATGTGTTCTTGAAGAATCCGAGTATGCATCTTCTCCTTCTTCCTTAGAGGTATTTTCTTTTGTAGAAGGACATTCTTCATATCCTTTCTTTTTCTCAACTTTGGATCTACGCTGCTTCTTGTAGTGCCCTTCTTTTACACATCTCCAACATACCTTTACAAAATTTCTGGTATCTTTAGATCTACCCTTATAATTAGATATCCCACTTGAGCTCTTATATCTATTTCTTTCCTAGGAGCATCCTCTTTCAAATAATGCATTTGTGCTCTATCCTTCAATGTTATTCCATCTCATCTCCTCTGATGATAAGGATTAGACCACTTCGTCAAACTTCAAGGAAGTTGTATTACTACCTATGGACACAACCATAGTATCGTCTGAGTATGGTAAAGAGCATAGTAAACTGATACACTTATATTCATCTAAAATTTTAATCTTGAGAGATACTAACTGACTTACCACATTATTGAAGGCATTCAAATTCTCTACCACCGAGTCTCCATATCTCGTCCTCAAGTTATACATCCTCTTTCTCAGGAATAGTTTATTTACTAGGGACTTAGACTGATACAAATTCCCCAAATTATCCCATAAATCTTTGTATGTAGCTTCCTCTGACACATTCGGTAATATTGAATATGAGGGACATAGTTGGATTGTTCTCTTCGCCTTCTGATCCAAATTTTTCCAGTCATCTATTGAAGTTAGTGTAGGTGCAATACCTGTATCCACCATGATCCACTGCTCTATTTCCACCAATATATATTCCATATTGATCTTCCATGGATAAAAAAATTTCCCATTAAACTTATCGATCTCCATTTTTGAAATGCTCGCCATTTCTTTTCACCTGAAGAATCAATACCATATATCTCCCACTATAAAAAGGATTATCACAGTCTTGAGCCAAACCCTTGACCACAAAGGATTCCCCCTCAAGATGATATTTTCTTTGATAACAAATGTAGATTTAAACCTTGTACAATTATTTACCGCAAACCTATTTTCAGTAAAAGAATAGAAAAGACACATTGGAAAATACACACATTACACAGATATTTTTTCACTAGAAACCAAAATAGGAAAAACCAACATATTCTATATTCATCCACATCATACATTGTTTACAATACAATATACATATAGGATCCAGTAGTATCCAAAACCCTAATTCCTTAACTGGAAGTAGAAATCCATCGGCAAAAAACCATGTGTCGAAAAACCGCCCAACAATGGACACGAAAATCGAGGTGATACAAAAATCGAGGAAAAAAGGTGACACTAATTCTAGTCATGCAAATAATATAACAAATACCCAACACTTTCCATGCCATTCCATTCCTTACCTTTCCATGCCTTTTCATGCCATTCTTTGCCTTTCCATGCCATGCCTTGCCTTGCCTTTCCATGCCATGCCATGCCATACCATGCCTTGCCTTGCCATTGGATTCCTTTAATTGTCATGCCATACCTTTCCATGCCATGCCATGCCATGCCTTTCATTTCCATGACATTCCATCTCATCCCTTGCCAAGCCATGCCTTTACAATCCATGTCTTGCCATGATATGAGATGACATGCCTTTCCTTGTCATGCTATGCCATGCCATGCCTTTCCTTGCCATGTCACGTCTTGCATTTAATTTCCTTTCCATGCCATGCCAATCCATTCCACGCCATGCCTTGTCTTTCCATGACATACCATTTCATGCCATGCCATGTCATTCCATGCCATGCCATGCATTTCCATGCCAAGCCTAGCCATGCCATGTCTTGATTTTACATGCCATTTCACACCTTTCCTTTCCATGTTATGCCTTGCCATGTAATTCCATGGCATGCTTTGTCCTTTATTCCCTTCCCATGACATTTCATGCCATGCCATACCATGCCTTACCAAGTGATGACATGGCATGCCTTCCATGACATTCCATTGCATTCCTTTCCTTGTCATGCCATGCCTTTCCATGCCATGTCTTTCCTTTTCATGCCATGCCATGCCATGCCTTTACAAGTCATGCCATTGCATGTCTTTCATTTCTATGACATGCAATTACATGCCTTTCCTTGCCATGCAATTTCCTTTCTGACATGCCATTTTCATGTCTTTCCAAGCCATTCCATGGCATGCCATTTCCATTCCATTCCATTTCCATGAAATTTCCATGTATTTCCATGCCATTGCCATTCCATGCTATTGTCATGCCATTTCCATTCCATTCTTGTTCCTTTCCAATCCATTCCATGGCATTCCATTTCCATGCGATTTATTTTCCATGCCTTACCAAGCCAATAAATGATATTAACTAAGTACAAACAAGTCAATGGGAAGTCCCAAATGTTGTTTTTCTTCATATGAGATATGATCGATATATTATTACAATG
>CBVK0100581679.1:0-11560 GCA_900067695.1 Picea abies
GCTAACAAATTAATCTGCAAGAATATCCGCATAAATAGAAACCTTCGAATATTTTTTACCTTTGCCAAATTACCAGTTGGCACTATACTGAAATGCCAGTTCGTGCTATACAAAGATCCCCTCTTCCTGGAGAGAAATTAACTACTTCGAATAGTTAATTTGTGCAAATGTATAGGAAAAACTACTTCGACACTAGACACATTTAAAAAAAAAAAATATTTCTTTCTCGTCCATCACATATAACTTTATTTATCCTAATAGATATAGAGATAAACAATTTAGATGATCTGTTTAATAGAATAAAATGCTCTCACGAAGTCACTTTCTTGCTAATTACTTGTTAACCCCATATTAATAATATTATGATTAATTAATTCGGGAATTCGAGACTCTGACTCTTCGGGGCTCCGATCTTACTTCCGTAGTGACATTCTCCCCGGGTCATGTATCGGCATGATGAATTATGACTGGCGTGTCACAGAGTGGCACGAGAATTTTCTGCATGGATACCACATGTACTTCACACTGCTTCCCACGTGTCTGCTGCTTCGGGCTTCTATTTCTCCCTCGACCCCGCCATAGCATTACATTTATTCCCATTCCAACCCAACAAAAACTATGTTTCCATACAATACTTGTTTTATTTTACATGATGTGATATTTTAAACCATGGTAATGAAGTGGGGCATGGTAATGAAGTGGGAAATAGCATCCATTAATACCCATCCTACCAATTAATAACTCAACTAACTCATGATAGGTTTTTGCGACCTTCAAGCCCAAAAAAAACAGAAAAACACCAATACCAACTACATCAAACCAACTATATAAAATTGACAAAGATCATTCTCTTAGAACAGTACTTGGAACCAGTAAAATGGTACTTCGAACCTAGACTGGTTGCGATGGAGGCCTATAAATCTATTAACCCATTAAAAATTGTACTCTTTAATATTTGATGTAACCATCGTCTCAAAAGAAGTACTCGACACGCCAATCGAGAAAACAAAAGGGAACTTCGAAACCGCTTTCCGAAAACCGCTATTTTGAAAACCGCCTATTGCCCTAAAACCGTCATATATATCCGCGGGCCTCAACGAAATCCTTTTATCGTCGTCGGTTTTGACGCCGCTTCGGCTCATCCTTGAAAGAGCCACGGAGGTCGGCATCATTTTGCATTGAAATTCCACCGTTCGTTCTTTGTCGAGTTCGATTCCGCTTATCGAACGCATTTACCAGAGCATTGAATGTTATCCGCCATAGAAGAAGACCCAGCCCCCTCAGAGGTTAGGTATATTTTGATGTGCAATAATAATCTCTGTAAAATTCTTGCAATCTGTCTGCTATAAGGGTTTGTTGGGCGGGGGTTCTGTGTACCATTTTTCGGATCTGTTTGCGTGTTATATTTTAAAGCTGGATGGGAGTACAAGGTGTTTTCTATCGAGGCTTTGGGATTTGCGATTTGGGGTGAATTTTTTTTAGACATTTGTTTTATGTTTGCGAGTTTTGGTATTGCAATTTTTTTTTGTGTATTTCAGGGTTTTGTCTTGTGCAATCTTCTGCAGAGAACAGCAAACGAGGCTTCTATCGATGGTTTTTGGGGTTTGAAAACGGTGCTCCGAAGAAGAATCCGTCAAGCTCCAGGAGTTCTAATTGAGGTGAGTGTAGGGTTTTAAATGCCAGATTGAGATCTTTTGAAGCGCGGCTTTCTCATTTCATGCAAATTTTAGAGGTTTTGACGTGGGTTTTCGTCATTTCACGCAAATTTCGACCTTTTTCGACCTTGGGACGTGGGTTCGGCGGCTCATTTTATGCAAAATTTTGGGGTTTTTGATGTGGGTTTTGTTCATTTCCATGCTTATGTCGGTTGTGTTGATGCGGGGTTTGTTCATTTCATGCCAATTTAGATGGGTTTGATGCAAGTTTTTGTTCATTTCATGCTAGGTTGAACTGGCCTTTGTTTATTTAATGCCAATTTAAGCTGTGTTTTGATGCGGCTTTGCTCATTTCATGCACTAGTTTGCGATGCTTCGACGTGATTTCTGTTCATTTCTTGCTCAGTCTTATTTTTTTCTGGTAATGCTAGTGTGACTTGTTTTGATGTTGCTTTATGTTCTTTCCTCATGGTTTTTTTGGGGGTCTTTGCAGGGCTTTTGCTTATATATTTTCAGGGTTTAGTTTTTTATTCGTGAAGGCTTAGGGAGGAATATCAATGGAGGAGACGGCATCATGGCTGAGTTTCACAACCTGCTTGAAGGAAATCGGACGAGAAATGCAAGTAGGGCCTCGAGAAGTGCAAAGAAGACCTAGAGAAGTACAAGTAAGAAGACTTAAGCAATGCAATGATGTTTTGGATTCCGAAGCCTATTCAGACAATGAAGAATGTAGTGAGGAGCATTTGTTGTCTCTTGATTTCATTCTCCCAGATGATCTTTTGGAGAGAATTCTTACATTTTTGCCCATTGCAAGCGTTTTCCGGGCAGGAACAGTTTGTAAGAGATGGAACTCCATCACACTCTCAAGGAAATTCATGTGGCAGTGGTCCAAAGTACCTTCACAAAAGCCCTGGTACTTCATGTTTACGAATTCAGAAGATGCCTCCGGGTTTGCATATGATCATGTTCTAAAGAAATGGTACAATTTTAGCCTTCCTTGCATAGATACATCAAGTTGGTTTGTTGCTTCTTCATTTGGGTTGGTTTGTTTCATGGACAATACCAATAGGAACCAGCTCTATGTCTGTAACCCTATCACAAAGGACTACAAAAGGCTTCCTGACCCTCCGGAACTAAAAATTTCAGACTATAGTGCCCTGGCCATGACTGTAAACCAGCAAACCAATACATATACTGTTGTTGTGGCAAGGTCCAAGCAAGTCCCTGATGACTACTTGCAATGGAATCTTTCTATTGAAGTTTATGACTCAGTACTCAAGAAATGGATAAGTTCAGTCAGTGAGGTATTAAGAGGATGGAGAGGCGGGGATGAGGGTGTGATTTGTAATGGAGTTTTGTATTGCTTGATTTATTCTACTGCAATGGTGGGTAACTCGGAAAACAGGCATGGATTAATAATTTATGATCTTTCTAATGCCTCGTTGCAAATTTTGTCCATTTTAATGCCTTGTTCTCTTACATGTGGCCGTCTTATGAATCTCAAGGAGCGTTTGGTGATGGTGGGCGGCATCGGTAAGGCTGATTGCAAATTTTGTCCATTTTAATGCCTTGTTCTCTTACATGTGGCCGTCTTATGAATCTCAAGGAGCGTTTGGTGATGGTGGGCGGCATCGGTAAGGCTGACAGGCCTGGTATAATCAAAGGAATTGGCATTTGGGAGCTTGATAGGTCTGAATGGCGGGAGATTGCACGAATGCCTCATAAATTCTTTCAAGGATTTGGGGAATTTGATGATGTCTTTTCCAGCAGTGGCACTGATGAGCTGATATACATTCAGAGCTATGGGGCTCCTGCGTTGCTTGTTTTTGACACAAATCAGAGATTATGGAAATGGTCTCAGAAATGCCCTGTTACGAAGAGGTTTCCTCTTCAGCTCTTTACAGGATTTTGCTTTGAGCCCGTGCTCGGAGTTGGCGTCTAGTTCATCCTTGCAGTGGGACTACGAATAGTTTATTTTGGGAGTTATTATTTGCATGTGTCTGCATGAATTGTGATGCGTGAATTGGGTTGATTTTGTCCATTTCTTGAGATGTTGGAGTGCATGCACCAGGAATTTATCATTCTAAATTCTTTCTCCTTAGTTTTTGGAATGCATCCAGAAGGATAAAAGGGACAAATTCGTGCTGGGTTTCTTTGAACAGTTGCAATTTGCTGCATAATTTTAGGAAGGGCTATTCTTTAAGAATAATCACACTTCCACCTACTCCATTAATTAAGTGGGCAAGGGATTTAACGACATCATGCAGGTAAATTATTTTGGGTCTAGTTCATATCCTGCTACATTCCTCAGCAACCTCACAGGGATTTTTCAAGATAAATTGCCAATGTTAATGAGTTGGCCTTTTGAGGAGGGGAGGGATTGGGTAAGGAGTTATATTGATTAGGTTCGTTTGTGTGAAATTTTTGGTTTAAATAGCTTGAACTTGATAGATTAGAGGCATTGTTTTAGGGTTTACTGATATCTATTGATTACAAGAATCATGAGATTATTATATGTACTTTTTGCCTGCAATTGCAAATGCAGTTGCAGTTTCAGTTGCAGATGCAAATATGGCAGATGCTGTATTGTGGATGGTGATTTTGCATCTGATTTTGGGAGGAATACATTGAAGAGGGATGTACATGGGATAAATCAGCATTCACTTCTATAAATTAGAGGCCAAGATTTTGCAGAATATGCTCTGTTCAGTAAGGTGATTTAATGGAGATATGTATATCCTTCATAGTTAAGGATTAAATGATCTGGAGCGAATTATTTACAGATTATACTGCCTTTTCTAATATTTAAGGATGGATTGATGTTCTTCCTGTTTGAGAATTGAGGGAGCTAGAATCAGGGTTAGTAACATTGCAAACAAGAGCAATAGCTCCTGCCAGAATATTGCAGGACTAAAATCCTGCATTAGTAATTTAAATTTCGTTTTCAATTGTAATTCTTCCTTTGTTGTATATAGTTATTATTGAATATTACCTGATAGAGGATGTATAAACAGGGTATTGAAATGATGAACGTCAGTTCCTGGTGCAAAGAAGTGAGTTTTCTTGATGATGCTGTTTTTCTTGGCCTGTATGAATCTTGAATTTGTTAAAGCGAGTGGATGAGCTTCTTGATGGACTGTTGCTAGTGGAGTTGCATTTTCTAAAACATGCTTTGTTCGTTTTTGGCTTGCCCTTGGATATTTTGATTGATGTCAGTGTATGGAATTCTACGTTTATCCTGCCCTCACAGGAACAATGGATATGGTCCAATGAATTGACTCATTATTAAGGGGTTGAATGGTTCCCCGGTGCTAAAAAAACTCATTTTCATATGTATATATATATACATATATTGCTTTCCAGCCACATTTGACAGTTTTTCCACTCAATATATTCTGGGTGAGAAGATAACAGCCCGGGCTAGACCCAATTGAATGATACGTTTAACACTTGTATAATGAGATGCCATATACGAGATACCATATTTGCTTCACCATAATATAAGTAGGTCAGAATACGTTCTGTATAGGTCAGAATACATTCTGTATATGTTGATAGTTTCTAGGGTATCTCAAAATCTTTCAGCAAATCTGGCTAAAGTGATCATCCTTTGTTACCCCGGGACCTGATTTGCAAATAAGGCCGTAAATGAGCGGAATATACGGATGGATGAAATGAGCTGACTATTGGCATTTGAAACTAATGGAATAAAAACGTCGTTTGATGAAAGGCTGAAAGCACATATAGATGGATAGATCTTGAAAATATTGCATCTGCAAATCATAGTGTGAATAAAGGCTGAAAGCATATAGATAGTTAGATATTGAAAACTAACAGAGAATCCTATTGGATGAAACACTCGAGGTATGATGATAGATAGAATATTGAAACTAACAGAGAACCCTATTGGATGAAACACTCGAGGTATGATGAGATCAGAGAATCTTGTTGGATGAAACACTCGAGGTATAGATGGATAGGTATCGTGTGAATGCCGACGACCCAAAAATACCTAAAGCAATAGTTCTGGGTGAAGTTCCCAAAATCCCTAAAATCCAATAGTTCTTGAAGAGCGTTTTCTGGGTGAAGTCCCAAAAATCCCTGAAGCAATAGTTCTTGAAGAGCATTTTCCGGGTGAAGTTAGTCAAAGTTGAAGAAACATGTAAATACTGTTTTGAGAATAGTTTTTAGATCTTTTGAATATAATTTATGTTCAAGGGATTAGCTACATCACGATCTCTGGCAAGTATTAGTTTTCTGTTTAAAGTAATTTTATTCAGGACTTATTCATGGCCTTCTTATGAATATGACAGGAGAATGGAGGAACAAGGGTATGGTATGGTTTTGATTGCATTTGAGATTTTTGCATTGAAAATATTTAACCGGGGGCAATGAAAAATCTCATCACCCATAGAATTAGTGTATCAATCATAACGATAGGTTATAAGTAAATTTAAACACGTTGCTGATTTAATAAGTATATGCTTATAATATCTATCGGTGAATTAGTAGTTGGTAGAGTAGGCGTAGTTGATTAATGGTTTAATCCATTGAAAATAAGGGAAATATTCTTGCTATCGGGGAATTAGTAGTTGGTAGAAGCGTAGTTGGTTGAGGGATAAGGTTGTTAATGATAATTTATATGATGTAAATGTGGATTTAGAATTTGTTGTTAAAGCAAAATTTATTAATAAAAAAAAGAGTCTAGAAACTTTCCCAGTCACTTGATTTGATTTTCGGATTTACTCAAGACACGGTTAATCAGAGATAGAAATGCTTTGATTTTTTCTCAAAATCCATGTGAATCAAATGATAAATTTTGTCACCTTTATAAATTTAAGCTAATTAAGTGTGTTAGATTTAAGCTAATTAAGTGAGGTAGATTGGTTGCTTATGGTGTTGACTAACATTTAATTTTATGAATTTTTTATTATTATAGTTCAGTAAATAGATTTTGGTGAAATGGCTAGTTTTTGTTGTTTAATTTGTATTTTTGAATACATAAATGGATTCAGCATCTTGAAAAACTTTGGGAACACTTGGTTAAATTGTCAGTTTTCGTTGTTTAATTTTTAATACATAAGTGGATTTAGTACCTTGAAAAACTATGAGAACACTTAATTTATACAGACTTAAACAGGCAAATTTGAAGTTCAAACATTTTTTAAATGAGATTTCAAACAAAATTGATAAAAAAATTATACCCGAAAAAATGCCATAAAACCAAACATTTAGACTACACCTCTATTAATTATTAAATAAATATTTTTTATTAATTACTATTAATTATTAAATGGATAATCTAATAAATATAATAAGCATTTCTATATAATAAAAATAATAATAATCCATTTTTAAGGTCATGGCCAAGTCAGACACCTAATTGGTGTATGAGACCTCATTGTTTATGAGACCCGCCCCTATGGATTTGAACTTATAATCTCTTAAGAAGAAACACATGTTTTTAACCATATAGATTTCTGTATATATAAATCCTATATTGTTAAATTATATTAAAATGATTGGATGGATTAATAATCTATTGATTAAATTAATTAATAATTTTTCATTAGATTTCAAAAACCATTTAATAAATTATGTCACTTCATAAATTTAAACTAATCAAATGCCCTAATGCCCTAAATTGATTGTTTCTATTAATTATTAAATGGATAATTTAATGAATATAATTGGCATTCCAAGTTAGAATGGTTGCTTTTATTAATTATTAAATGGATAATCCAATGGTTGCTTCTATTAATTATTAATTATTAAATGGATAATTCAATAGTCACATTCCTATTTGGGTGTTATATTGTGGGATTCTATTAAAATAATTATTAGATGGATTAATATGGGTGTTACAGTGTGGGATTCTATTAAAATAATTATTAAATGGATTAATAATTTAGTGTGATTAGATTGATTAATAATTCAGTGAATATAGTATAATAAGTATTAATACATTTTTTAATTATAATATTTATTAATAAAAGAATATCTAATTTGTAAAATAAAATATTTTTAATTTATTTATGATGTTTTATAATTAAATAATTTTGAAATAAAAATTAGAAATTCTTTGACTTTTATGGATTAATATTTGTAGATTGGTGTTATTACATAGATTTAGATTATGAACGTTGGATCTAATATCTATGTATGTTGAGCTTTTCAAGATAATTTGAAATGTTTTTATTTTTTATGTATGTTATTTATTTTACCAATTTTTATATTTCTATTTCAGTGAAAGTGTTTAGGTATAATCCATTACTTATATATATATATATTTTTAAAGTTCTAAATAATTTTGATTTTCTAAATTGGGATTAATTTTGATTTTCTAAAGAGGGGGGTAGGGTATGTATACTTTCGTAGACTTTACCAGTCAAATTGCTAGGCGGAGGGGGGTCCCTTGTCCCACAAACAGGGGGGTCTCATACACCAAGTTTGGTGTGCTGGCTTGGTTGTGACCTTAAAAATAGATTATTATTATTATTATTAGTATATAGACTCTTTGAGAAATTCAACTCTCTATGAAATTAGTAACTTTTAAGCTTTCAAGTTCACACATTTTATAAGTGATTTATTGCAAATATTTTAGTGATATCAATCTCAAGAAATCCTTATTATTTATGAAACCACTTTTTTAATGAAAAATCATAATGAGTCCATTCTTATTCCATTTTTGAAAAGTCAACTTTTGGTAAAAATATAGAGAGGATAATCCTTCAATTCTTGTGACCCCATAATACATTTGAGAAAAAGGGTGTCATTGTCATAAGAGCTAATAATGAAAATAGTTAAAATGGTAACTCCAATAGGACATCTGACAAATCATGGGGAAAATGCCAAATGTTATGCTTTGTTGCCTTTCTAATTTGTATAAAATAAGACCTCTCTTTCCATGTTTACCATTTCCATATTATGCAAGGTTATGTTAGTTTATTGATCCATATCTATAGATTTTAACCTTGTACAATATTTACTGCAAACAGATTTTTAGTAAAAGAACAAAAAATATACAATGATAAATACAAACACTACATAGATTTTTTCCCTAGAAACTCAAACTGGGAAAATCAAAACAAGTATGAACTCTATGTATGTACAGAATAAGGAGGAAGATATACATTCGTATCCCACTGTAAGGAGGATACAAAGTCTCAGTACTTATAAAACATCGAAGTAAAGTAAAATAATATAGAAGCTTCATATAGCGCAATAGACATTCATATATATATATATATACAAATAGATTCGATTATGAAGTATAGACCTTTAGAAATGAATAAGTCATTTTCTATTCGGTGCGTAATTGTAAGTTCGGACTATACTAACTTTAGGTATTGAATATGCAATATAAGATGATAACCACACTAAACCACACTAATTAATTTAAGTATAGGAAGAAACTAGAATGGCGAGAAGATACGAATAAAATTATCTAACAGTCATTACATTAATTCAAATAGACAGGGAAAGGCCCTATAGCGTAACTTAAAAGGATCCATTACATATATCATCCAGTCCAAAGAAAAATCAAGAGCACAATTGAGAAATTTCCTCCTTCCAACCACTACAGTAAATCGAGTGAATACTATACTTCATATCATTAACTGAGATTGAAATTGTGCCTTCACTATGTGAACGCTTGAAGAGTTTACGAAAGGAACTCGAATACCTTTTTGCGCAGAGGATGGGAATGCAACATTCTGAATTTTTGCGTAGATGAAAACTCTACAAATTTTTACCATTAAATATCAGTTTTTATATGGAAGAAAGACAAATAAACACATCAACAAAATGATAAATGTAGTAACAGAGTATTCCAGAGTGATACTTAACTTATGACAAGCAGTCTCATGTTCTTCCCTTGTCGCTCCTGGTTGTATAGGCGACCGGGCTGAGGGGGAATGGTCCAACGGCTCCCTGATGGGTACCCTCGCATCAACAAGGCCCATCATTAGTGTCGGTACCGAATCTCAAAATCTATTAATCATGTAAATGAAACAATCAACAGTACTAGGTTTCTTTACCATACAAAAGATATAAATCTCGCTGTGCCGAGACATAATATAAACTTTTCACACAGAACATAGACTACTTAACTGTTGAATTTAAAACCTCCCAGAACCAAATTACAGAGGGTATCTATTTATAAATTCAACAATCGATACAGAGATACCTTTCTATTGAATTCAAATGGTGTAGGTAACGATAATGACAATAACGTTTGTAAAATCAAAAGGACTTTATTTATACCGTAAGGTATCTTTATTAGACTGTTCGGAAATCATAGAGGTCACATGTTAATGACACCAGATAGGGATGTATTAGACATAAAGAAAACAACATATGCGAAGGAACCAGTGAAAACTTGATGAAACTATAGAAGTATGGATTCACCCCTTTACAAAAGAAGGAAAGAAAATATACAACGTATTATACATTACACAGTGGGACTATTCTTTCCGAAAGAGAATTTTCTCACACAACCTCGTGTAGATTCGGTTTCAGGCCTAGACTTATGATAATAGAGGGGGACCGTAAGGAACCACGATAACAGAGAGTTACGAAACCCTAGACCTCTAAACTTAGACAAAGCGAAAGGGATGCATTTTCTTTAAACCAGAGGAGGAATGCCAATAGCTTCAAAAGAGATTGAGGAAGAAACGACCAAATAATACCACTTCTCTGGGAATGTGGTCAACTCAGAAAGTATTATAGAAAAGTTATGATAAAAGGAGGTCACAACAGAAAGAAAATGCATAACAAAAGTTACAGAACGACTACAACTTTCACTATAATGATTCTCCGAATGAGCCACCTTATTATTTAACCATAGCAATACGTTAAAGGAAAGACTTACCAGGGGAATCAGACCACACTGTCTGATACACCGGTTAAACGACCTCCAATGACGACAGTGTTCTCTGCTAAGAAAATGATATGCAGAGCCTCTTCGCAGAACTCCACAATGAAAACAGTAAACACATTAAAACCCTAAGCGATGCTTTGATTTCTCAGTGTAAATGCGAAGAGTACGAAGGACGATCTAGCCATGTGATGAGGGCAGAGTCGCTGTGACACGTTAGATGAAAATCCAGGTGAATACAATGTAACTCGCGCTCACAGGACTGCCATTAAATGGTAGTTACAGAGCCTTAACTCCTCCCGACAGTAGACCATCCCTTCCACATAAAAGAATGTCGCGAATAGACCCCTCTGAGACTCGACGAGTTTGGGTCTCGTTCACATCCACTATGTTAGTTTTAGTTAGCCTTTCGATCAAGTTGAGAATTCGTTGGAACACCTTTTAGATAAGTCGGGGTAACGAGAGTTAACACGAGTCCTCATTAAGTCGAACCCTTTAGGGGTCTCGTTCACATCCACTATGTTAGTTTTAGTTAGCCTTTCGATCAAGTTGAGAATTCGTTGGAACACCTTTTAGATAAGTCGGGGTAACGAGAGTTAACACGAGTCCTCATTAAGTCGAACCCTTTAGGTCTCGTTCACATCCACTATGTTAGTTTTAGTTAGCCTTTCGATCAAGTTGAGAATTCGTTGGAACACCTTTTAGATAAGTCGGGGTAACGAGAGTTAACACGAGTCCTCATTAAGTCGAACCCTTTAGGGATCTGGACTGGAACATCACTAAACCCAATGTATAAGTTCTAGAAGCTATTTAATGACCGAGACTCTGTAGTTATGCAAGGCACATGTTATTAAACCCGATCCCGTGGCTATATAGATGGAAACAAAATATTTCCAAGGAAAAATTAATTAGATAGACTTGCGCGCAAACTTAGGAATCTCATGATAATAATAGAGTTGTAGTATGAATCCCAAGTCTAACCACTTTATAGACATACATACGTATATAGGTGAATAGGATGGAGGCA
>CBVK0100581680.1:0-11560 GCA_900067695.1 Picea abies
CCACATCTCTTCTCAGAGATAGCTACCACCATTCAAGCAAGTTATTTTCAGTTCTGCAGTTTTACAGTTTCAATCTATTTTATTTATTCAATAGAAGTTATTGTTCACTGGATATCTATTGTTGTTCTCCATATCTCTGCATTATTATATTCAATATGCTATTCGTTTTTTTCTTCTCATAAATCCAGATCAGAGAACCAATTATTTGTTTTACTAGTAGCTAAAAAGTGTCAAGTGAAGAAAATAGAAACATATTTGGCACCTTGATAGATGAATTACAACTTTTATATAGTGTGATAAGAATGTATGATTTTTCTATGCCATTGGATTCATGCTTTATGGGATATTATGTTGGTGTACTCATTGTTGGTCCCCCTGCTTTCATTTTGTGATTTTGGGGGTTGCACCACTTGGGTACAACGCTAGTTTGGAGATAGTCGCGAGTGAACCTAAGTTCAATATAAGGTAGTTGGTTCCACCTACGTCATGTAGCGAAATGTATATGTAAGGCTCTGGGCTAGTTTAGAAAATAAAATATATTCTTGAATTATACTTGGAATTGAGTACATGCTCTATTTTGAGTCACAACAGTTGTGGTGACTAGATATGTAATGCTCAATATCATAATAATATTTATGCCCTATTACAAATTTTGTTGTATAAGGATGAATGCCATGATTATAAATATTTTTCCTTTGCTTTGTATGATCTATTTGTTGTGTGATATGTTTCCTTTTAGACATAATGATTAGCATATGAATTTATCTCTTAATGGGTATTTTCTAGCATGCATATTAGGTGAGACGTTCCTTTTCAAGGAATCATTGCCTAGCTCTATTTGTATAACTAGTCAAGCTGACACTAGACTATGATGGTTCTATGTTGGTCAATTCTTGGTCTTTAAAATTATGCTAACATTTTTTTTCATTGCTGGGATATATTCATTCATCGGTTTCATAAAATGAGGGATAAATATAGGAGTAATGGTGTGTAATTTTTATCACCACATTGACCTCTTCGTGAGATAGGAAGATTTATGGTTCGACATTTTAGTAGAAGAGTTTAAAGACAAATTCTTGTTTGAGTGTTCCATGAGATATTTTCACTCAGATTTTTGGTGATGCTCTTTGATTGGTAGCATAGGCTAGAATAACATATGAGACATAATAGGTGGAGCTAAATGGATTTTCATTAGACCACCCAGAATTTGTTTGCATTGTAGAGGTGAGATGACCAAACATCTAATTTTGTTGATTACTTGGTGAAGCACGCTATGAATGGTACATCATTCAAGTTTTAGTTGAGACCCACACTTGTCAATTGTGGGTAGAAGACATGTTTAAAAGGAGTCTTCATGGAAGGTTGTTGAAGGAGATCCCCATTTGGATCAAGATATTACTATTGGAGGAGAGCATGATGGAATTCAATTCTCTTGATATGGATGGGTAATTCCCCTTGTTCTTAGGGGTGGACATGGATGGACTAGGTTGAGCAAGGAAAAATGATTGGTGAGTGAGAGTCATAATGAGTGAATAAGAAAAAAAAAGATAAAATAGGGAATCAATAAGTTTCACACACACTAACACTTGGTGGTCAAGGTAGGGGAAGGAAATAAATCAGTTATAGACATACTTGAGAGAGTTGTGAGAGCCAACCATGATTGGAGAACCTAAGGGTGAGTGGGAGATAACTCATATAAGGCTAGAAGAAATTGAGGTTATAGTGATAGGAAACCCTCCTCAAGGAAAATGCGACAAAGACACATCCTCTAAATGAGACATCTAGGTTATCAACTCTTGCATATAAACACAAGTTGTTGTTGAAATACAACCAAAAGATTCCATGAATCCAAATTAGTACATGAGAATCCCGAAGTTGAGAGTTTGACTATGGGGATGCAATCTAATGACTCACTCCATGATGTAGTCTAGTTTTTTAGAGACATATATACCAAAGAGCCAGAAGTGACACCATCAATCATACCAAGAGCCATCTTATAATAGTAGCCACCCTCTACATGTTCTAGTCCTAAAAAAGTACTTTTTGTATTACAATGATTAGTAGTTTAGTTGCGATTAATAATGTAGGGTAGAAGTTGGTAGTAGGAAATAGTGCAATAATAAATAACTATAAATTTCACTAAATGAAAAGTATCTAGAACCTTAAATTTCAATATTTAGGTCCACAAGGGTTTATAATAGGTGAAACAATGGCTTGTATGATGTTGCACCTCTTAGATTTCACTAGACAAAGGGAGGAAGATGGAAACTAGCAATTGTTCTTGTGTGAAGGTGTGTGGGATGCACTCGGGACTCTGACAAATGATGCACATATAATCGACCTTGTGGGGTTGTGAAATTCAATGGTACACAAAATATACATAAAACACTCTAAATAGGGAAACTCGTAATTTCAATGAGATTAGATTAGTCATCCTATTGAATACTAGAAGTTGAAATCAAAACAATAGAGTTCTTAGGAGATGAATGAAATTAAGCAATGAGAAGGGGAAAGCACTTGGAAATATGCCCAAAAATTCTATGAGGTAATGAGCCAACTATCCATTAAGATATCTCCAAAGAAACATAGAGAGCGGTTCATTTGAGGTCGCTTCCCAATGACACACATTCCCTCGATGCAATAGAAAATAAATATCCTGTGAGAGGCACTAGAGAAAGAGGTAAGGCTAGAAACAATAATGGGATACCTTTCTTATGAAGGTATCATACTATAGCTACAATTACCACACAATGCTCTATGGAAATCATAAGGATGGCATGAGTATAAATCCAAATCTCCATCCTCGTAGAACGACTCTAGGAGTTGACCCATTCTAAAGTAGCTTGAGAATAAGTGTTGTGTATATTTTACAAAATAAAGGTTCATATAGAAATCGATTTATGTATGTTGAGCAACTTAATTGGTCGAGTGGTGGCTAGGTCAATGGTCCCACCAACAAAAGTTTACCCACAACTAGTTGGAGAATGGTGTGAAATATGCAAGGCATATATGAATCATCCCCTATAAGGATTCCCAATTCTATAGAAGTATATTTCCACCTTGATTAACTTATAATATGAGTTTTATAGGGAAACCACCCACAACACAACAATTATTAGGCTCTACAAGCCCTAGTGTATAGGTTTAATTAAACATCATTTCAAGTGGAAGAGGAACAACTTGGAGTGGGTTGTGACATATACAAAGGGTTTAGAGGTGGTTGTGGTGGAGGAGGTCATGGTGGAAATATAAATAGTTTTATTAGATGTTACAATTGTGAAAAGTTTGAACACATCTTGAGAAACTAGTGTAGCCATCATTAACCATGATCTAGTCACTACCATGTGGTGGGTCATAATACTGAAGGTTAACCATATCTAATTGCAATGTAGGAGGCTCAAAATAAAAGAAACACTAACTTTGTTGTTTATAAACCCCGACCATGTAATGACCCAGGGATGTCCATGATACACATGGTAACTTGTAGTAGCATGAACATAGGAAACAACTAACATAATGAGGATCCTTAATATATCAACAAGGTTTCATGAAAGTAACCAAATATCCATGTCATAAAGCATAAGTAGTTCTGAAAAGAGACATGGGTAATGATGCATTGATCATGTGTCCTTGCAACTAATATCAAGAGAAACATCTTATGACATCCTCCCCGATCACAACATATCATTTATAGTAGATACATCTTCCTCAAATTATGTAGGGGAGATGGAATATGGAAACCCTATATGAGTTCCTACGATTGTTTTTCAAGGTCTTGGATGATGAAAATACGTCCAAAAGGTTGAAAACTTACATGAAGAAACTCATTGAGGGGGATGAAGAGATATGTGTTTCGTTACCAAAACACACTTCCTACTAGATTAAGAAGATTAGGAGATGAATGTGTCAAGTTCAACTTAATGTTGAAACCAATGAATATGAGGTAAAATACATCATGCTAGACCCATGTTTTAATGTGAACATCTTGTCAATGCGATCATGGTAGCTAATGGGTGGCTAGTAGTTAGTCCACTCACCAATTCAATTGTGACTGGTGAATTAATATTTCTTATTCTCATTAGGGCAATTAAAGAACATGGTAGACCTTTAAGGTGTGAATATTGTGTAAAAATTTGAAGTAATCATAATATTGGATGAGAAGGACCCTTGCATATCTCTCTTAGGTATAAAATGAGAGTATGATAATGATGTGATCATTAACACGAAGCATGGGGATAAATTGTTTAAGAGTAATGGTCTCAGGGTTGTACAACCTATTAATTCATACCAAGGACCTAGGTACACTCAATCAGGGAATAAAATGGAGGGGCCAATGAATGATTGCATTTTCATAGTCATGTGAGAGGATATTAATGGTTTAGTGATTTAGGAGATCCATGACAAGACAACTTGTATGCACAATGACGATGTGAACCCCACAATAGATGGTGCCATGAGCTAGTTTAGCATATATTAATTTGACTTGGATTCTAAAGTTTTGTGGAAAGATTGACATGATGGGAATCATGAGTAGTGTACTTGATGTTGCACAACCATAATTAAGGATGTTGGATTAGTAATTAGGTGTGCAACCTGTCAATATTTAATGGGATTGGATACCTTGAGTATTTCCTAGATCAAGTGGAGGATATTGTGCCCCAATTTGTGAGTATTAGCTATGAAAATTGTAATGAGGCAAACCCCAAAAATATTTCGGGCCACCCGTAAAGAGTCCTTTAAGACTCGGGAAAAAATCAAACCTTCCTATTCTCTCATTTTTATCCAAAATGGGAAGGACATACAAATGAATGAATATGTGTTGTTGTTGCACTATATTATGGACAATAAAAGCCATAATTCTAAATAAAACAATGTGTAAAAAGATAGATGTAGTTCGGGTATCCTAAGAATATGTTAACGCATTTTGTTCTCTCATACCCTGACACTAATCCCGCGTGCATGGTACATTCATAGTGAATGTCAATGCAAACACACAACTTGGATAGTATATTATAAGGGTTCCACACAACATTTTATTACATAGATACACATTTAGTTGTGACTACTTCTCTACATCACATCAAGAAAATTTTGTTTGCATATGATTAAAATAGACAAAAATCCCTAGTCTACCTAAAAAATGGATACTTGGTTGTGACCAAGGTAAGGGATATTACACTTGAACTATTACCATCTTGCAATAAGGTCTTGAAGATATTAAATAGAAGAATATGACCTCTTGGACGACCTGTGCCACCTAGTCCTCCAAGAATTTGAAGGAGAGAGGTCCTTGAAAAGTGTCACAAATGCACAAACTAAACAAATTTATAGGGAACCTCTAAAGGTTGATAAGGTCGATATGGGGAAAAAATAGGATCCTTCACTAGCCTCAGTCAAGGATCACTAGGATGATCAAATTGTTTCAAAGGCCATAAATTTGTCGTACGAGTACCCAAACTTATTCCCAATTTTTTTTACCAAAGTGAAGGGGATATTAGGGGAGCTCGGGGAAATGAATATTGTGCTAAAGACACATGTAAAAACTATGAAATTTGAACTATATCACCTAAACCCATGAGTAAGATTTTTTTTTGGATGCAAGGCTCATTTTCTCTGTGGAGGACTCAAATTGGATAAGCACTATTATGATTCAGGACAAGAAAACTAGTTTGTGGGAGATTAGAGTTTGTGTGGAGTTTTTCCACTTAAACATGGAATGTGTACACAACCCATTACCCACCCATTTTAGTCATCAGGCATTAGATCATGTGATTGGGCATGATGCATATTCATTCATCGATGGAATCTCAAGTTATCGCCAATTATGAATCACATAAGAACACAAGAAAAATACAACATTTGCTACAATGTGGGGGTCATACACCTACAATGTGATGCCTTTTGGCTTGGAGAGTTACCTTGCTATATTTGACATGATTGTGAGTGTTTCATTTAAGGAATTCATCCATAAATTCCTAGAAGTGTAACTAGATGATTGGATGTGTACAACTTGTTGAAAGATCGTGTTGCAATGTTATGTTTAATGCTTGAGCATTGCCGATAGCTACAATTGTTACTGAATTTAAATAAATGTATCTTGTGTACACCAGTGGGATTGGTTCTCGGACATGTGGTCTATCACAATGGGGTACTTGGAGATCCAACAAAAATATATGTGATTTTTAATCTGTAGGCCCCAACAAATGTACACGCCTTGTATTCTACTCTAGGTCATGTTAGGTACTAACATAGGTTTATTAAATGGTATGCCATTGGAAAAACTAATGAAGAATATACAGAACTTTATGTGGACACACTAATGTGAGGATTCCTTCAAGCTTTTGAAGGAGAAGGTGAGTAGTGCATTGATCTTAGTATTCTCAAATTGATCTATAGAGTCCATGTCTACATCGATGCCTTTAGCATTGCACTTGGAGCCATTCTAGTGCAATGATGGACCAGTGAAATAGAACATTCCATCCATTTTGTAACCATAAATTTGTTGAAGTCTGAATGGAATTACACAATAAATAAAAGAGAATGTCAAACAATGATCCATTTACTCCATAAATGCTGTCACTACTTGTTAGGGGGACACTTCGAGTTCTTCATAAACCACCCAACCTTGAAGTATCTAGTAGAAAAGATGGTACAATAAGGCCTTATATGTATATGGAAACTCTTGTTCCAAGAGTTTGATTTCAAATTAATTGTAAATCATGGGAAGCACAATGTAGGGCCAAACCATTTATCACACAAAGAATTGGGAGAAATAGGCTCATTAGTAGATAACTAATTGCCAATTACCAATATATTCCATATCAATGTTGTTATTGAATAAATTGAAGAGTTTATTATATTATTGACATACATAAAAGTACCTAAGGGGTACACCATAACCTATAAAATACATCTGGTTACAAAGACAACATACTGCACATTAATCACAAGACAACTAAACAAATTGGGAGTAGATGGAATTATTCAGTGTTATGTCCTTGATCATGAGCACATGGATATTATATGGGAGTGTCACAATGGGGTTGTAAGTGGATATAACAATGTAAAATGGACAATGTGTAAGATCTTTCATGTAGGGTTATGGTGGCCCATGGTGTTCCAAGACATGAAGGAGCAGGCAAAGAGTTGCGATGTCTACCAAAGGATCGAGTGACTGCCATTTAGGGATGCAATTTCATTACACCCAATAATCACTCCACAACATTTTCCAAAGGGATCATGGATTTAATTAGACCCATTAGCCCCTCAATACCATACTTATAGGTTAGGTACATTATTATTGCAATAGAATACCTGACCAGATGGGAAAAAACAACCTCTGTTCCAAACTACACATCTTAAACCACAACAAAGTTCATCTTCAAGAACATTATCATAAGGTTTAGTTTCCCCATGAAGTTTAAAAAGTGATTATCACAACCATTTCATCAAATAGAAAGTCATTACACTAATGCAAGTCTTCATGATCCAACACCACAACACTAGTACCTAGATCACCCTTAGGGGAATGGTATAATGGAAATGATAAAAAAAAATGGAGAATGGTTTGACAAAGGTGTGCGATGAAAACTAGGATGATTGGGATGAACATCTACCAATGGTACCTTGGGTCCATATAATAATAGTAAAATATTTAACACAACAAAAAATGTTCAAACCAATGTAAGGTTGTGAAGTAGTGGTACCTACAGATTTCTTATTACCAATTTTACACATTGGATAGCTTACATAGATGTTGCTTGATGAATCAAAACTTGAAAGACTTGTTGAATTAATGTTAATAGACAAAGATAGGTTTTGGGTAGCCTATCACCATATAGTGGAAAAAATGTGACATAAGGCTTGGCATGATAAACATATCAAGCATAAGACATTTGATCAAGGAGACATGGTTTTACTGTATGATAATAAGTTTTTGAAACATCTGAGGAAGTTGTGAATGCATTGTATTATATTGTTTATGGTTGTGAATATTAAATAGCAAGGGTTGTCAAGCTAGCTTAATTGAATGATGCCTTTATCATAGGATGAGTGAATGGTTCCCACCAGAAACCCTACTCTACTCTAACTGTCTAAGTAAAAAAAAATACTAAGTAGGTTGCATAATTCTATCTTGTGTGGTTGAGTGATTTTATTTTCAAAAAACTTCCCACTCTTATGGTTATGGGGATTATGCTGAATGAGGCATCACATTTTACGACCGAATATATATCCCACCCTTGTGGTCAAGGAGAGGAGGAAAAATCCTATTCATGTCTAGCCAAGTCATGGGGTATACTTGTTCAACTGCACCAAAAATGTAGGGCATGGTGACACCACTACTCATAAATTATGGAATGAATATGAAAGTGGAAGAAAATCTATTAGGAAGGCATAATATAAAATGGAGTGGCGGAGGAAGTGCTAAGAAGGGTGTGGAGGTGACGTCGAGGATAAGTTTCACCAAGGCATATGCTGGCAACAATGGGTGAGTCATAGACAATTGGAAATAATAGAGTTTGCATCTTACTAGGTTGATAGCAAAAAGGTAATGGCAACAACATATTAGGAGAATAAGTGACTATTGGGTGATTGATGTGACACATATTCCTTGATGCATTTTTACACATTCCAAAGGAGAAAACTCAATGCTAGTGTTTAATTTGAGGATTTTAAATCTATACAAGAGATTGGACCATTGAAGGAGCTCACCAACCATACTTATGGAACTGGGCCTATATATTTTCAAGACATGAAGATATTGTAATTGGTATATTTTATCAATTAGTGATAGAGAATTGACTCCTGCTAAGAGTATGGTTATGCTCACATTGATATTAGAAGAATATTGGGTAACCCTTATTTACCATTATAGAGAACTCCAAATAAATGATGTGCTAAGCAAGCCACAAAAAAATACCAAGAAAGTCATGTCATCCTTAATTTCTTCGTTGCGAGACCATAGTGGCACACTGATAAGAGAGACACAACCCTGGATTGAGAATATCAAACTAGTTGACCATGACTTCACTAATGCAATCATATTTTTGGACCTCTAAGATGATCAATATACATACTACACCAAGTTGGGGGCCAAAATAGTTCACCATGGGTTGGAAGACTCATTTTAGAAGTTAGCTGACAACACACTCATGAATCTACTAGAGATGCCAACATTTGGAGGCTCTAGCTACGTAGTTAGATGCACAAAGTTATTGTTGAGTAGAGTACATGAAGGAAATATATGATTTAAGATAAACATTGAAATCATAAAGGAGATCATTCATGACCTATCCAACTTATCCATGGCAAGGGATGTCATCATCTCTACTTTTCAAAGCAACCTATGAAACAAGAAAAAGGTCAAGAAAACCTATATGAGAGGTATGGCATAAGTGTGGGGGAAAGGTGCCATGATAAAAGAAATTAATGATCCCCAAGTTGAATTTCCATGTAATGTACGAAACATATGGGTTATGCACAATGACACAAAGATATATGCACCTTGGAAACACTCTAGGCCATTGTAGCTTGTGCATAAGGCCAAATCTCGATTTGGTCGAGATTCTTTTTAAACAACTATTTGAAAGCCATTATGGATGCACACAAGCATGGGATTGAGTTCACATATTTTTATTTCTTGATTTCCTTATCAATGTACATAATTGACCCATAGAAGGGGTGGGAATTGCTAGTACCCAACCACAAGATCATGGCAACCCAATATAAACCTTGGCTTGTGACAAGGAGTCAAGTGGATGCTAGGTATAACAGTAGAAAAATTCTAGTCTAGTGGGATAAGCTTGAGAATGAAAGTTTGTACATGAAAATCCATACATACCACATCAACAAATGGGGGTATATGATTTGCTTCAATGAAGACATGGAATTTACTAACATTAAACCAACCATGGTGGCATGGGGATAGGTAGAGGTCACACCACTACCCTACACCATTGAGGAGCCTAATATAATTGCACAAATCAACTAGTGGCATGGTGTCACTCTTGAGGAAACACTAGAAGATTAAATATTCACATTGCTAGTCACACCAACACCTCATGATGTCGTCGCATCATTCATACTTATATCAGTGATATATGGGATGATGTCAGTTCAAACAACATAAGCCTTGACTCTATATTATTCTCTGAAGTCGAAGAAACATGTGACTTGATCATCATTGTATGATGGCGATAATGATGAGGAGGAGAAAACAAAATGACCCACTATTCCAACAACTAATACATTTACAACAATAGAGATATAAGAGAAATTTTGTGAGGTATGAATATTAACACTCCTAATTTGCAAGACATCAAGGAATGGAGTAGTCAACACTACCTCCTCGACCATGATACCAAAGGGTACTCTCCTCATTCATATAAAAGATGAGCACCATCGGGAGACATAGAATCCTATTGTAGAAGAAAAGAAAGGGGCAAAACCTTCGACTCCAACCCCACTTGAACCACCCAAAGAAATAGTTGTAGAGTTAGAAAAAAAAAATGTAATAATTGAATACTTGGAGTGGCACCAGATGATGGGGGTGCCACGAGATAGCCCAAGAATCATTAACATTGACTCAAGAGGGATAGGCTCACCTTAAGAAGGTATTGAAGGTATCATTCTTAAGACTTAGGGACATGATAAACTCAGGCATTTTCAAGCATAAGAGACCCAATTTAGCGAGCAAGTGGATATAGAAAGACATATGTTAGGGGATGTTGCACAATGGTCTCATACTACTTTCCTAACCCTCAAAAACTTGATTAAGATTATGAGTGCTCACGAGAAACCAATGGAGGTGACATAGTAGAAGCTTATATAACTTTAAGATCAATTTTTTTCCGAGGTGACATAGTAGAAGCTTATATAACTTTAAGATCAATTTTTTTCCACCATAGATAAGGAAGTGAAGGCACAGTTGACGCAACTGGAGGAGGTGGACACATAAGTGATTGGTATTTATGATGAAAACATGTGATCCTAGAAAGAAATTTGGGGGTTTCAACCTTACGTTGTAGAGTTCCAATAGAACCTCCTGAATCCATAGTAAAATACCGAGGTAGTGTTGTAGCTTCAATTGTCAAAGTGCAAGAAAAAAGATCAACTTGAAGGCATGCAAGTTACAACTACAACCTTGGTGGAATAATGGAAATATGTAGACACTACTTTCAAAGAATTCAAAATATTCATATTGGTAATTGTACTTGAATTAGGGCCCCTATTTTAGGAACCCCTAACAATACAAGTAGAGTCAAGTAAAAACAATGCATAGCCCAATGCCTCTTGCCAAATTTGACTCGGGATGAGCATGGACATGGTCATGTCTATAGGAACTCCTGCTTGCATTTTGGGATTTTGTGAGTAGTGCCACTTGTGCATGAAACTAGTTCTGAAGTTGGTTGTGAGAAGACCAAAGGTCATTCTAATTATTATGAGAAATCTTACCTTGCAGACAGGTTAATCTCCCCTCTGGACCAAGACCCCTTCTTTGGTCCAAAGATAGAAGTAAACAAATGGTTTCTACTTTCCTTATAGATCTAGTTCATTAACC
>CBVK0100581681.1:0-11560 GCA_900067695.1 Picea abies
AACTCTGCAAAAGCATAAATCCTGATGAAGCTGTTGCATACGGTGCTGCAATTCAGGCAGCAGCCTTGAACAATGAAGGCATCCACTCAGTCCTTCAGGACGTCACGCCGTTGAGTCTTGGAATTTCAGTTAACGGGGGTGTCATGTCTGTAGTCGTTCCCAGAAATACTCAGATTCCAACTCAAAAGGAGGCTTCTTACACTACAGCGTGTGACAATCAGATAGTAGTGCCTTTTACTGTCTATGAAGGCGAGAGAGCAATGGTCGTGGACAACAATTTGCTGGGTCAATTTAATTTGAGTGGAATTTCGGCAGCCCGATGTGGAGTGCCATCGCTTAAAGTTGTCTTTGAAGTGGACGCGGATGGAATTTTGAAGGTGTCAGCACGGGAACAGGGAAGCGGGGTAAGCAATCGCATTACTATTACGAACGAGGGTGGTCGGTTAAGCAAAGAGGAGATAGAGAGAATGGTGGGTGATGCAGAGAAATTCAGAAGGGAGGATGAAGAGGTAAAGAAGAAGCATATTGCCAAAGCCAATTTGGAGAATTATGTTTCCAACATGAAAAGCAGAGTGAAAGAAGCCCAGATCCAGGGAAAGATGAATGCTAGAGCGGCAGAAGGTATTGTCCAAATGCTGAATGGTGTAGAGGAATGGTTAGATGAGAACGACTGTGCACATCTTTACGAGTTGGAAGACAAATTGAAAGGTTTGACAATGAAATGCTACCTTTGACATGCTAAACAAAAATTTTCTGGATTTTTTGCAAATTACGTAAGGTATCAATTTAGAGTGTAGCAGGTATGATATAGTTACCTTTTTTTTATAATGCAGTAAACATGATATCCCATACTGAAATAATGTTTCGTCTTTCTCGTCTGCGAACAAAATAGGCAATTTTTTTCCCTTTTACAATTGGAGGTTGTGTTACTGAATCCAAAGGAAGATGGTTGTGAGTACTAAAACTTAAAACTTTGAGGAATGCTTCTATGCCCTTATAGATTCACATCCTCTAAACAGAAATATCTGTATTGCCCGTCTTTGTGATGATGTTTCTAACCAATCCAAAAAGAAACATAGGATGCTGAGCTTTTCAATTATAGATATGGACATATTAATATAACTCTTGAAAGTATTTATTTACATGTGAACAGAGTTTAAATCTGTTTTTGCTGCTTTCTTCAACGTTATTATTCTCCAAAGTACTTAGATTGAGAAAAAAATGTTCATAATTTCTGGTTCTTGAGCTCTGAAAAGAAGCACGGACTTTTCCTTTACACCATGCATTTTCTCTTTATGCTGATGGAGGATTCTGGTTTTCTGCTATATGAGATGGTTCATTGAAACCAACCCTAAAACATGCTTTCCATATTGTTGTAATTTGGATGACCTTTGTTACATTACACTGGTGAAGATCAACATTGTCTGGCTTTGCCTTAATCATCCAATCTACAAAGATCGTATTATACCCATCTTGTGTAACGTCGTGTACTTGAGTAGCAGGTACTGTAGAAAGCCGTGGACGTTTAGCAATGAAAACTTTGTTGTATCAGTCTAACCTGCCTACAGACCGGATGGCATTTCTAATCTCAACTGTTAATATTTGTCATTGTTCAGCATCGGGATGGACCTTCTGTAATTTAACCATTTTGAGACTTTTAGGCCACACCGGAAGTATTTATCAGTTGGGCTTTTTAACCCAGTAGACTTGTCGATGTCTGTGATTGAGAATCACGCCTCTTTTTCTTTATGACTTGGAGTTATTTCCAATACTATTTAGCCAATGTGATGCAGAAACCTCAGGTCTGCAGTGAATCTGTTCCTCAGATCTTCTCAAGTACAGATTCACACACTCTGTTTCAAGTTTAACAGAACAATTAAGAATGAATTCCAAGATATTAAAAGGAGTTGGTAACTAACAGAGAAACAAACTGCAACACAGCACTATAACAGAGTGATCAAAAGAAAATTTTGCACATAGAGTCGGTTTATCAGAAAGTCAACAATGAATACACAGCTGCTGCACATCAATCACAATCATTTTATTCATTCACTCCTTAAAATACTTACAGAGACTCAATAACAGCAGCAAAGACAAGTTCTTAACAGGAAATACAAAACGACAGCTACACTTCCTTATCTCTAGTCCCAACAAGAAAATTCCCAAAACCCATTTCTCTAAATTGGCGCACAGGCCCAAACAATGCCTTCCAGCGAATGATAAATGTCCACAGGCATGATAAGGCTCCTCTTAGCACATTCTTTTTCTTCGCTCTTTCTAGGCTACTGTTTCTATTTTAAATAGAAATATACTAACAAAGTCCCTTTCTGATTTCTGTTATTGAACATTCAATGCATATGGATCATCATTTCGCGATCTTAAGGAGCATTCAGTGCCAATTTGGTTCTTGGGAGTTTTCCATACTTTCAGCTTCCCAGCTACGAGTGTCCAGCAACTTGCATAGTCCAGCAATGTCCACATGTCATTTTTATTTTTTTGGGCCGAAAGTGGGTATTTATAAGTATTATGGTATGGTTAGAAGTTTCGCTCAAACTTGCAATAATATATATTAAAAAATAAAAGGATATCCAAAATTTAAAATAAAACATAATTAATTAATTTTATAATTAAGAGTATTATATTATTTTAAGTATTTAAAAGTGGTTATGTGTTAAATCCTTTTAACTTTGCTCATATCTTTATATCCATTTCTAATTATCTAATTATACATAGATTAGATTATGCATGATTATATATAATATACATCTAATTTATGCTTTGTAAATTTGACCTACAATTTTATTTTACTGTATAAGTTTATTAAAGCAATTTGCATATTTATAGATGTATGAACCATCAATAATTTCATAAGCTATGAGATTCTATGTAAGAATGTTTTCCCATATTGATGTAGATATTGATGTAGATTAGTGAGATTATTCTAATGTATAAGTTTATTAAAGCAATTTGTATATTTATAGATGTATGAATTATTAATAATTTCATAAGCCACGACATTCGATGTAGGGATGCTTTCTCATATTGATGTAGATTAGTGTGTCTCATTCAGGGGTTTTGATAAGAGTTCATATTGACACGAAACTAGCCACCTTGAAAGTATTTAAAACGAAGATGCATTTGATTTTTCTAAAAATTTTTGCTATACTAACACGAAACTAGCCAAATTTCTAATAGCATTTAAGCAACAACCAATAACCCCTTGGACTATCATGTTTATTCACCTAAACACATTGGCAACTTAGCTAAGAGGTCATGAGTCTTCTTTATTCCTATAGCCTTGAAAGTATTTAAAACTAGCACGATTGATAGATGCATTTGATTTTTCTAAAAATTGTTGCTATGAGAAACAATGATGGATCGATTGATTTTTGATACTTTTTCTTAGGATTTTGGGCCTCACATAACTAGTAGCTTGTTGAATTTCTTTGAATGTCGAGGAGAAATGAAACTCTTTGACATATACAGAGCTTCTACAATTGAACCATAATTTGATTTAATTTCTAAAAGATTCTAAATCTATCATATTGCATCTTTTCTTGAATATTTTATAATCACTCAACTTTATTAGTGAAGATCTTATTGTATTTAGGTTGTAATCTAATAAATGTGAAGAATATGAACATATATCTAGCTAGGAGTTTAAGTGACCTATTGGAGTTGTCGAAATGGACAGAATTTTGAGTAGTTTTTTATTGTTTAACAAGGTATAGATGTATTATATTGTACTAATAAAATATAAACCATATTAGTCAAAGAGAGTGTTGTATGGTTTTGTTTCATGTGTTAATGTTGTATTTTTCTTAAATTGGGATTATCGTTATAGGGTAGCCAAAGGTGTGACCAGTCTATGGAAAAGTACCCTTTAAGTGTAGCAGACCAATCTCTCCTCAAGAGCATTCCATAGGTATCAAGTATATCCACAACTATGATGTCAATAGTTTGATGTATCTTGGGATTTGAAGACATTCTGATCAATTTTTTTTTTAACTCCCCTATCACTTTAACTCTGGTTCTGTCAAGTTGTATAATTTGAATATCAAATTGTTCATGATTGACATTGAGTTTCTCACAAACATTAAGGGGCATCACATGATGAAGCACCCAAATCCATCATGCAATTATGCACATTCTTGTTAAAAATATCAAAAGTAACTAGAAAAGGTGGAGTGGTGGATCTTGACCTTTGCCTCGATAGGGAAGCGTTTACAACTATCTGTCTTTTAGGTGCATTGGTATCGTCAGATGGGAAAGTTTTACTTGTTCCTTTATTTATTTCCACATTAATTTCTTTGGAGTTTTTGGCATTCTTACCTTGAAGTGTTTTAATAAAATTCTTCTGAATTTGTGGAAGCTTCATAAACTCAAATAGAGAAATATTTTCTTTAGTTCTTTTTAGATCTTCCAAGAAAGCATATTTGAACTTCATGGAAGCATTAGAAGGAACAATTATTTTAGAATGAGTATATGATGTCTTTTGTGTGTGAGGATCATTTTTAGGAGGTTCATAAGGAGTAGGGGTGTCGAAAAAATCCTTCTTGCTCGCACTTCTAGTGGTCATAGCATTCTGGGACATATGTATTTCTTCTATTTCTTCCTCTTCTTCCACTCCATATGAAATATCCCAAAATGAATTAACTTGTTGCTCAAGTATTTCATTTGATTCTTGGGTTTGTTCTGTTTGTTCCCCTTCACCTTCTTCTCCATCTTTAGATTCAATCAAATTTTCAGTGGCCCAGTGTTGAAGGGATTGGACAATATCATCCATATTAATCCCTTTCGATGATGGAGTAGTTTTTTTGACTAGAGGGGTGCATTTATCTTTCTTAGATTGAAATTTAAAAAAATTCCTGGTATTAAAAGAGCCTTCTCCATTGTGCTTCTTCAAATAAATTAACTCATTAGATAATTTCTTGACAATTCTATGGAGGGATTCCATGTCCATAGAATCAATATCTTTTTTTTCTTCCGAAGATTTGGTAGTGGTGGCTTTGGCTTTAGTCTTAGTTTTATCTTTTGAGGGCTCAGCTCCTGTGTTCCCCTTCAAATTTAGCATATCCTTTTCAATATTGAGGGCCTCTTGAAAGGTCGCTTCCAGGGTATCTTTCTCTATGTTTGTAACAAACGTGGTCATGGACATGGGAAGAGTTGAAGTATAAAATTCAATGGTGACATCTTCAGCAGTTTTGGAATCTCGGGGAATCCATTTAATTAAGGAAAGGGAACATTGATTTAAATATTTAACCTTTTTTTTGGTATCCATTTTGATTCTTGAAAGATCTAAGACCAAAGTAGCCAACGTTTTATCTTCCCCAATTTTTTTAAGGAAAATAGTCTCGAATATTCTTCGGCTAGTAATATAAGTTTCATCCAAAGAATAGCAATGGGTAGTGGATTTGTTCTCAAACATATGAGGGAACAACTGACATAAACCATCTCCATGTTGAACGTTTTGGAGCCTTATGGACGATATAAACTTTTTGACATGGTCTTCGACTGAGTCTTTTTTCTTTGGATCAAACTTGTGGAAAAGATTTTCGGGGTGCTTAGGCATGTCCTGGAGTATTCTAGGTATTACGAAAAAGTCTGGAAGTAACAAAGGTTCATAAGGTTGGGGGATTTTGTTGTTTCTAGCCATGACTTGAGGGTTATATAGAATCAACTATAAGTGATCTTTTGCTTTAGACTCACTTTGAGAGTTTTCCTCGTCTTCTGAATTTTCGTCGAGTTTTCTCCTAGGTGTGAGAGGTGGAGATTTTGACAGTGAGACAAGAATACCACCACCACTAGAAAACAAGAAACATTTGAGCTCGAATTTAGAGGGTTCCGAGAAATAGTGTAGAGCTAAAGGTAAATGATATTATCAGGCTCTGAAGGTTGGGTATTCTTGGATGGTGAAAGATTGTGAGAGGGATGGACCTTTATTTAGGGTATTATATGAACCTTGAAATAATTAATAATCGATAGGAGGCTTCCCTGTATGTCTACTCTGTTGTCTGGTTAGAACACACTCGGTGCATTCACGGGATTAATTGACCATAGTATCAATTTCTTTAAAAATCACGAGGATGAGTTGTGTTAACGAGGGAGATAGAACGGGTAGGAATTTGAGCTTTCTTTGCAGCCATTTAGTTCGATGGCCCTAATTCTAGAGCCATTTCTGTTGATGAGTCCAAAATACTCGTTCAAGTAGTTAAGGGAGAATGCTCGATGTCAGGTCCCAATTAGACCCACTCTCATTTGTGATAGTGTTTCTGACCAAAATATTGACCTGGTTTCCACTCTAAAACTATCTAAATATGAATACGAGAACATAATGTTCTTAGATGAATTAAAATACTAAGAAACCAAATTATAATAAAATGACTACTCATTATTGTAGGATGCATTCCTAATTGATTCTATCCTATCCTGATTGGGAGCAAACTATTCTAATAAGTCTAGTTAAACATAATATTACTTGCATAGAATGAATTCATAGAAGCAAGGAATACATAAATTTAACAATGTAATGAGCTAGATACAAATAATTGATTCACCAACTTGTTATATTGTCATTGCACTTAGTATGAAAATGATGAGAATAGTGGATATACAAAATATTAGTCTAGAAAAAGTTCATTGAACTAAAATCCATACATTCACATATAAAATATGCATAAACATAATAGCCTCATTTATACACATTTGTACCAAAATCTCCAAAGGTGTCTCTTGTTCAAATTACCACATAATAATAGTATTGTATCAATAGCATCCAAATAAAAAGCCTCAATCATTTACAATAATCTCTTTTATAACTATTAAGTGATTGTTTACATTCATGAGACTAAATCATAAGTAAACGAAAATTTACAAAGAGCGACTATTTGCATTCCTATTCTTACTAAGATTACAAAATAGAGGAGATGAGACAGATGGAGCAATTATAAAAATCGAACCCATCATGACATCTTCTGCATTTGCATCAGGTCCCGAAATTCCTTCCAGAGAGAATAATTTTCCATGATCTTCTTTAACTTTTCTGACTACATTTTTTCAATATCTAATTATGCATCACAAACTTTGGTAGAGACTTCTTGCTTCAATTCTTGTGTTGTACGTTTAACAGATTTTTGGGTCATAGTGATGATCGTGGCAGGTTTCAATAGATGTTATTCCAAGGATTTTTTATTTACTTCAGTTAAGTTTTTAATATTCATTTTGCTAATTTTCATGTTCTCTTCCACTTCATCTATTCTGACTTTGGCAGGTGTTTCTTCATCAATGGGGGGCATCAATTGCATCCTGAACTCTTCAAAGAGTTCATCTGAACTATTTCATATCCTTTTGCATGCTTTGGTTGTTGTTTCTTGGATGGCCTGAATATATTTCAACAAAGGCTTCCATGTATCAAAGACGATTCGGTCTTTTATCTTTTCTTTTCTATAATATGACGACAATGAAGTTGGGGGATTATTTTATACTCCTTGACAGTCAATAATTATGTCAAAGGCATCATTCACCTTTTTGTAATGGTCGTTGGTTTCAACTATTTGATCTTTTAACCTTAGCTGATCATCTTGGTCGACTTGCATATTGTTGAGAAGACATAAACATTCATTTTCTTCAAATCTAAGTTTCTCATTGAGTTCCATTGTTTCTTCCTTTATGATTTCCAAAGAAAAAATATTTTCCTCATTTTCTTCTAGAACCTCTTCCAACTTCTCCTTTTGTTGTTCCCATCCCATGACTTGGTAGTTTTTTTTCTCAACAAACTGTTTGGATTCATCTAGCTCAGTTTTCAAATGGGATGTTTCTTTAGAATGTACCCTATTTATTTGTTCCATTTCTTCACAAAGCTTTAGGTTTGTAGATTCTAGCTCTTTGACATGGGTGCCCCATTCTAACTATGCTCTTTTATCAAATTCATCATTCATTTCATTTTTATGAGTTTGCAATGCTCTGTTTTGTTCATTTTTTTTAGATTGTTAACAATCTTGGTGGCTCTTTCAAATTCTTAAGTGCTCTCGTCTCTCACAGCTTGCATAGTCTTCTCAATTTCTTCCTTATGTAGCTTGTCCTTCGGTTCAATAGTCCTCGAGAATTCTGCAAAGATACCATCCTTTTGTGTTTTCAACTCTGTCTCCAACTCAATGATCTTGGTCCATGCTTCACTTAAGGTAGTGCTAACCTCAAGGACAGGTGAAGCAAGAAGAATCTCCCCTTTTCCTTTTGTTCAAACTTCTTTCAATTCTTTTAGTTCTTTCATCATAGTAATAGTCTCCAACAACTACGAAAACACCTTCAAAACTAATTATTTGTCAGGAAAAGGTAGAATTACCTGGGATAACAGTTAGAGGGGTGTATTCTTGAGGTGACATTTTCACTATGCCCAAATTAGGAGTTGATGGACTGCCCTGGGTCTCGCTCAGCCCAAATTAGGAGTTGATGGACTGCCCTGGGTCTCGCTCAATTCTTTATTCTTTTTCCATCCCAATTGTTCATTTGTTATTTTTTTAGCTTATTCTTCAGTTGTTTCTCTTTCACTTTCTCTTCTATATGTCTTAGCTTCCTCAACTAATCTTTTAGCTTCTTCTTCGACTTGTTTTCTCTGATATTCTTCATCATCTCTCAATCTCTTTTGCTCCAATTCTTTTTCCTTTTTTACCTTCTCTTTCTCTTTGATGATTAATTTATTCTGATCCTCTTACAGAAGCCTTTGAAATTTCTCCGATGAAATATTCTTCATTTCTTCTTGCTCGGATTGTAGTTATTGTCTGGCAGCATCATCAAACATATTTTGTAATACCTCTTCATAAAAAAGTGTTAAAAAATGTATTTATTTCAGAATAAACACTTGTTCTAAAATAGATTTCAGACTCGTATGAAGCACTAACAACCACACATTTATGTTCTTTATGAGTAGAAACACAACTAGACAAGTTCTGAAATAAAATGGCGAGTAGAAACACAACTAGACAAGTTCTGAAATAAAATGGCAGCGGAAATAGCCCTTTAACAACAAAAAGTAACTCTTATTTGGCACAAAAATATGAGCATTACAACTTGAAAAATACAAAAAAAATTACGGACAGATTTGAGGATAAAAATATCTTTATTCTACTCAAGGAAAATCAGAGTTTATACAAAAGAAATAAGCATTAGCATTACAACACATAATATCTCTCATTTTAGCAAGTCGTCCTTCAATAAAAATTGTATCGTACTGTAACTAGAGCAGATAGCCTTGAATGTGCGACCATTATGGCCCAAAACAACTAGTAAACCTCCAAAAACAACCATAGAAATGTATAGAAACTTGTGCCAAGAGAATCATTACTGAACATAATAGAAAACTTCAACAAACTAGCATAGAAAATCATGCCAATCTTGCTATATACTCACATCCTCGATTTGTGTGCCTCCTTTTGTTGTACGACCAACAAACACTGTTGTATGAACTCTACTGTAGCTATTGTACAAACTGTTGAATGATGCAAATGCTCCTTGGAATAGGTGCCAATCCCTCTCCTAGGGATGCGTGCCAAGTCCCTTTTGTTGTAGCTCTTTCCTCCGAGAAAAATAACTCTTCTAGAAATTTGTGCCTCTTCAACTTCCTCTCACTTTCCTCAAAAGTGTGCCCTCTCTCTCCCTCACGAGCTGCTTTTAATCAATTTTGAAATGTAACTACCCTAACGTTTTCTCTTCCAATGAGATTGACGGTCAAGATTAGATCTTTCCCTCATGAGATCAATGGTCACAACTTAATCATCCGTTGAGGTCACTTAATTCAATAAAGTGACCCATAACATCATAAAGTCTCTTTTACATTAAAAAATTATAAGTCCCAACTTTATAAAATCATTTTATAAAGTTACTTTATAAAAACTCATTATAAAGTCACCAGGGAGAAAGTGTGCTCAGTCACTTCCGCATGTTGAGCATCGCCAATGCAGAAGTACCTTCAAGATACCAAATTACAACACTCCCTCTTAGTGAGAAAGGTACTTTTAGTATCAACACCAGAATCTGTGTCCATCTCATCAACTGCCATAACTGCTCCCTCTATACTAGAAGTCTCTGCTCCCTATGAACAAGAAGCCATTACTCCCACTGCACTAAAAGCTTCTGTTGGTACCTCTGTTGTTCCATGAACTAAATACATGCTCCTAAGAGAATGTTCACTCTCCTGAGCATCCAATTGTGTCCACTCATGCCTATTGAGTCCTCTGAGAGTCTCGGAAGAGGACTGAGTCCCCGGTATCAGCTCTCTCTCCCATGCAACCTTCCCACTCTTCGACACAAAATTGAGTCCAAAAATCCACTGGACCCAAACATGGGTCATACCAACAACTTGTACAGGTCATCATATCCGAAACCAAGCTTCACTGTTGTGTCAACAGTTTCTCCCACAGGATATAAAAACAAATTTCCACCGTAGAAGACAACTCCAAATCCACTCTCATCTAAAGTTGAAATTGAGAGAAAATTGGCATTCAACTCTAGAATATACAATACCTCGACAACCTCCATAAAACCTCTTGAATCTAGTTGGAATCTCACCTTTCCAAACCCTTTACTGCAAGTTGTGGGCTGGCTCCACAATTCACTTTATAGTATGAGTCTATCTCTATAAGATCGAGGAAAACTGACCTCAACCCATTCATGTGTCAAGAAGCTCCATTGTCCACAAACCATGACTCAATGTCCTTTAACACTAGGAAATCACTACCCAAGGGACCAATCATGAGAGAAAACTCCCTCTCATGTCTCTCAACAAACTCTGCAATATGTGTTGATGTTGACACCTCTGGTTCCGACTTTTTCTCCTTCTTGTTTGGACACTAACTAGCATAGTGGTCAGTCTTGTGACATGCAAAGCATCAGACCTTTCTCATGTCCTTATTTCTCTCATTGCTCTTTCCCACAAGAGAAACGTTCTCGTTGTCTGCACCATCCATTGCCCTCTCGTGAGACCCCTCTCGTATCTCCTCCTTTGGGAATCAGGTCCAGAACTCTCACTGTTGCAAGGCATATTTCTACTAGTCATCTCCTTCCACCCAGAATGGACTAATTTGTGCCTCTGAAATTGCACGTGCAACTTGTGTCCCTGAGGTATTTTCGACTGTGCAAACATAGTTTCTAGTTGTGTCCTAACTTTCAGTTAAAGGATATTCCATTTTCCCTGCAACATTTTTCATCTTCTTTGTCATGGGAAGCTTCTGAAAACTATCAATTTTACCACAAGATGATTCATCGATGAGAAAGCTGCAAGGATCTTGCATACTGCAGATCCTATTCCTGTGTTTGTGGCAGATACGTTCAATGTTTTGGCCCGAAGAACTAGGTCCAATTTCTAGGGATAGATGTACAATACTCGGTGTTTTTCTTTTTTTTTAAATGGATTTGCTATTAAAAAAATTTGCCTTGGAGTCTTCATTGCTGCATCATTTTTGGATTTAATGCTTGTTCTCATTGGCATGGTTCGGTGGTCTTGTAGTTCTTCGATATTGTGTTTACTTAGGTTATTTTTTCTAAGATGGAACATGTAACAATTATA
>CBVK0100581682.1:0-11560 GCA_900067695.1 Picea abies
GATTAGATTGCTCTATTACTGATTCACCCCCCCCTCTTAGTAATCCAACATATGTTTGATTTGCTTGAGTATGGATTTTATCAGGGATCACTCCACCTCCAACATGTCTTCCAAAATAATTATTTTAGACATATTTTAAGGTAGATCTCCTTCTATCCAAAAAACCTGCAAAATCTAAATTACAATTACCACACATTGAACCACTGAAACCATTATAGGTGACATTTGTGCCTCTAAAAATCTGAAGCACCCATTTCACTTATTCACCTTAATTTTCCATGTGTCTGACAACATCAACTGAATGTGAAATATATATTCTTAACTATTTCATCTCATCCAACAGACCTCCTACTAAATTGGCACACGGTATACGAGACATAATTTTTTCTTCTTTATAAACGGGACCTAAACATGAAGAAAACTTATAATGGAAAGAAACAGGGATATTAACTAGTTTCATGATGTTCATACTGAAATTCAACCACAACTTACCATTATTACCATCTCTTTGTACTTCAATGCCCAAAATTTGTTTCACTACTTCTTTATCCTTCATTTGAAATGTCTTGTTCACCTGAGCCACTATCTTATTGATCTCATCCATGCTTAAGATTGCAACAGACATGTCATCAGAAAATGACATAAAGAAAATGAATGTACTATAAACAGTATAGTCATACCTCCCCCTTTCAAAATTTTGAATCGCGATGAAGGATTCAATCCTCTTATACAATTGTTTGGGTACCATTAGGCCATACAATGAATTCTCTAGCATGCAAACAAATCTACTATTGTAGTTTTGAATTAACCCTTTTGGTTGTTCAATACATTTTATATTTATGTTAATGACGATCTTGTGGGAAGTAGGATCCCACACATTACATCCCTCTAAACCATAATGTAATCTAACATAGATATAAAGCAAGCAAGAATTCAGAAATAAAGATTCTAAGTCTGGAATTGATTTGCAACTTACCATTACCTTCAATTCTTTCTTTCTCATATGACCATATTGCTTCTGCCATAAACAAGAAAATACATCTTTCACCTCATATGTGATTTCAATACTTCCTTCCAGTTTATAAAGGTTACCAAACTTTGTTTTCTTCATCACTACTAAACTTCCTTTCGACACTTTGAGTGCTCCACCTTGACCTGATTGCACATATCACTCGAACGGTTGGCGTAACGAGGCGGTTCGTTACAAAGCTCAAGTACATATCTAACATTTGTTGGTTCTCTAAAAATTCCATTGAACATCATGATTCTAATACTTCCAACCCTAATAATTTTACAGGGAAAACCATTTCACATAAACACAACACCCTCATCAACAAATTGGTAAGAAATGAACCAGTTTCAATGTGAGCACATGTGGTGTGAGGCACCTGAATCTAACAATCATTCTTCCAGATATTTTAAGATACTAGAAACAAATAAAAAGTCATCAGTCGTACATGTATTTGTTGCAGCCAAATTTGCTTATTTCATAGAGTTCTCATGGGATTCTTTTCTTTTCCAACATTCTTTCTTGAGATGTCGTTTTTCCACAGTACCAACAATTTTCTCTACCCTTTCTACCCCTTGACTTAGATCATGAATAAATTAACTTATTCTTGTATTTTTCTTTGGGTCAATCTCTAACCAAAATCGCCTTTGAAGTTGAGGTTTCTTGACTATATTTTCTCCTCATCTTCTCAGCCAACAAAGCTCCCACAACATAATCATAATAGAGGTGACTAGATTATCCCAAGAATCAGGCAATGAGAAGAATAGTGTAATAGCCTTATCTTCATATTCAAATTTAACTTCCATACTAGTCAATTGAACTATAATAGTATTAAAGTTATTTAAATGGTCAGCAACTCTCATACCTTCTTTCATTCACAAATTGTATAATTGATTCAAGAAAATTCTACTCGTCAAGGACTTCATCATATAAAGACTTTCCAAATTGCTCCATAAGCCTACTGTTGTATATTCTCATATGATATTAAACAAAACTCCATCTGCCAAACATAGACGAATGGTACTGAGTGATTTTTCATCCAGATCTTCTGATTCCTCGTTTGTCATGCTTGTCGATTTTTTTGTCCTACTTGCCAATGCTTTTTGCAACCCTTATTACACTATAAGATCCCACATCTTGAGATTCCAAATATCAAAGTTGTTTTTTCCACTGAATTTTTCCACTTCAAACTTTGAGCTCTGCACCTTCACCATTTTCATAAATTTTCCAAAATACCACAACTTCTAATACTTTTCTCTTAAAAAATTGGATGAATAATCTCTTATAACTCAAAGTGGATCCTTAATAAATAAGGATAAATGTTAACCACAAAAGGTTTAAACAATAAAAAAATTATATAACATAAAACCTTTTTATATCCACTTCAACCAATGTTACATATCATCCACTTGAGATCCACCTCACATAAAGGTACTCCTTTAAATAATATTTTTTATACCTCCTCCCATTAATTTACCAAGGAGTTTCTTTATGTGCAAAATTAAACAAAAAAAACTTTTAAACGCTTTTATCCTGCATTGATTGATGGACACTCCTCCTATGCTAAGGTCCACGCATCTTGGATGCTCCCCCTCCATGCACAAGACAAGTCTCTTTTCCAAGGACGCTCCTTACTCCATTTACGAGGCACGTCCTTCCAAGGAAAATCCTCTGACTATCTTGTGGGCACGTTTGAGTATGGAAAAAAAATAATTTCTCAAGTGTGGGTGTGGCAGATACTCCTATAACACTCTCTAGGGAGCATCCAGGTAAGAAAATATGTCCCTTCTGCAATGAAATCATCTTCCAGTGCTCGGATTGGATTTCTTTGCTCAGATCCGATAGGAATATGCTCGACTTTATTGGCACACCTACTGAACCTTTCTCTGATACAACTTCTTGTGCAATGGAATCATAAATTAACAGGATTTAATTGGCACAAAATACAACACAAAGACAACAAGAATCACACAAATTGAACACAACTTTTTACATGGTAAAACCCTATACATGGAAACATCCACAGGACAATGATATTCGATTTATTTATTGTTCAAGGGAGATATTACATTAGCCAGACCATTCTTACACACACTCAACCTCTCTCAAGACTCATTTTCCTCTATGGGTGTACATGGATTTAAAGCAACTCTCAAACAGTTTATAAAATTGATTACATTAATGTGGATCCACAAATTTAGTGATTGGTTTCAACAACAAACTGATTTTAAGGAGCCACTAAATCTTCTACAATCCAAAAAATTGTGGGATATTGGTTGTCATATCTCAACAATATCATCCATATAGCATGTTTCCAACAATAACAACATAGATTTCTAGGTGTCGAGAATCATGGGTGGGATGAAAATATTAATAAAATAGATTTATAAATTTCTTCTCATCATTTGGTCACCACGTCAGATGCATACACCATGTAATTGGTAATATTTATTATTGCAAAGAGTCAATTAAAAAAATTTGAGGTTCACTCGCCCCCCAATGTTATGGAATATTTTTTTGGTTTTTAAACATATTTCATTGTTTATGAAAAATTTGAAACATCTATCTATTTGACTATTTTTACTTCTTCGACATTCACACTCGTCAATTATTTGTTGACCTTTTCCATTTCCATCTCCCATAACCTTATTAGTGGCCAAACCCATCCAATCTTTGGTTCCCTCCTCCATACCCATCTACAACTATTTTCCAACCTTTGTTTTCTCACACATTTCCTTCTTTGTTTCCTTTTGTCTCCTAAACTCCACCATAATTCATCTTCTAGACAATGCCACCTTGATATAGTGTCTGCATGGGAGTAGTTCTATGTGATTTAATGAGATACACCACCCTACATTTTCCTTGGCCCGCAAAACACATTCAAACTTTTTTTCTTGCTCCCATATTATGCATTGAAATCGTTTTCTCTGGTCCTATATTTGAAATCCTTTACACTAAGATTCTATGTAATCAAGGTTTGAACTATGCTCTGTAATGTCCTCAACCATGCTAGGAGGGTAAATTGTGTTTTCTTTCCAAAACCTGTTATTTCTTCTTATGTGAATGGGTTGTTAAATTCTATCAAATAGCTTGTTCATTGAATAATATGTTTCATATATCCATTACAAAGAAAATAGAGCAGATAACATGGAATATTTATTATGGATGGAAAACTCACAAAACCAATACAATGACATCTAATGGCTATAATAACACCTGCATAACACAAATCTAATGGTTTCCAAGAATCTACACAAACAACTACAAAAAAACATAAGAGAAACCTGGAATAATGCCACTCTACTATCCATGGCATTGTTATGTTCTAGTAGTACCCCTTTTCAAGCGACCTTCCAACCCTATCCTCAACCCCTCGTAAGCTTGATCTGACAAACTGCTCCAATCCAAATATGCAGAGGTCCTCATGGGACAACTACAAGGCATCTAGCAAGGCCTTGCAGGACAACCCTAGCTCGACCCACAGGGATGCCCTAAAACCAATCTCTTTGAACCCTCTGGAAACCTGCAACTATCTTAGCTCGGCCTCATTCATAAAGTAGCATCATCATCTTGCGTACCGCGGTACACATCCAACAGTAAGCAAACTCCCAAGTGAAGCTCCAATGAAGACCCTATATAGATCCTCCTCCTTCTTGTTTATCTCCAATGGAAATCCTAGATGGATTCTCCTATTATTTATCTAGGGTGGATATTTCACCACCGAAACCAAACCAATAATGGAAGGTTTTTTCCCCAAACCCCAACGAAAACGTTGGCTACAAGAGAACTCAATAAGATATCAAATCATAATAATGAGAAGTGAGGGGTTACCCTTCTTTTATAAAATCATAATAATGAGAAGTGAGGGGTTACCCTTCTTTTATACTTTTCCAACCCATTCTATATCCTTCCTCCATCAATCCTTCTAGATCTTTACCCTTTTCTACCAAATCAAATTAACTTATAGAATTTTCCCCTTTTTGACTAAACCAAATATAACCCTTATTTTCCCTCTAATTGTCACTTTACTATTAAAAGTCATTTTAATAATAATTAAGTAACTTATAAATGTAAAGTTACTTTAATTTGCCTAATGTCACTTTAATAATATAATATCTCCTAACTAAGTGACATTAAATGACCCCCTTTTCACTCTTATTTCTCCACTGACAAACCATGGGAGTCCCTTCTACTACGAAACCAAGGAACTCAAAAATGGGGACATGACAAGTCCTCCATTCCCAAAGAGTTATTTTCCTCAAGCAATGACATCATGACCTTATGATCCACTGACTAATCTAGATTGAGACTGAAAATGATACCAGGATCCCAAATCACCCTGTAAGATGTGAATCATCCTCTGCTCAAGGCATGGCATGGTAATTTATAGACATAATAGGCTTCCTAAAATCCTCTAGCATGAAAGACCACTCGGTGTTGTAATAAATCTACCAACTCATCAATGTACTACTCTGCTAGGGAACCAACCTCATGACAGAAAAAATTGTCTCTCGCCTCTGTGTCAACTGCTATATTGTCTCCTATTAAAATCCCAGGGTCCCAAGCTATCCTCATAAAGGAACCACTACACTAATGTTGTGCTACTCTGACCATCATTTGACCCTTGTGGTCACTCTATGTTCACAAGCTATAATTCCTCAAAGGATCACATCCACTATCAAGGATCATGCTCATCCAATGTATCACCACTCTAAGATCAAATATCATAGAGAAGGCTATGTGATCACCAACTAATGGGGTATCTATTACACCTAGTCTCCAAGTATCAAAGGGAAAGGCCTCAATGCTCCCATACCTCATGTCTACTGCAATCATCCAAGTCTCATCCAAACAATCTCCCAACATATCATTCATAATGTCCCTCTGTGCGAACATAAGAACCTCGCAGATGGTAAATTCGCTAGGATACCAAGCTAGCATGTATAACATGGAGTGTATAGAACTGTTATGTAAGGTGCTAATTTAAGAATTCACTTGACTGTTGTTAATAACACAAACAATCATAAGTTGTGTAAACTCGGTAAACTCCTTGGAAGACCACCCCTCCAAGAAACCACTCCTAAGCCTCCCAAAAGTAAACTCTGGAAAGTCAAATTCGGTGTTCTCCTCTCTAATAGTGGTTGAATTATCAAACAATGGGAACTGATGGTCCCAAACTAATCCTGGAAAGATACCACCATGATAAATATGCACCACTCTGATCATCACCGTCATACCAACGTTCCCAGTCTGCATCCTCCTCTCCTGAAACCCCAAGATGATCTACCTAAATGGATTGAAACCACCATCATGAATCCTCCCCTGCAAAGTTGTCTTAGTGAAGTCTAATTCTACAAATCATTGGCCTTCCTCGAGCCTCTCCTTCCAAATAGATTAATTCTCAACCTCACCTCTATTGACATCCAAAAAATAAAGCAGGACAATCACTATCATGCCTCTTTCAATCATCTTCATCGAAGTCAATATATCACTAAGATTAATTCTCAAATCCCACCACCAAATTGGAAGTTCGCCACTCCCAATACCTACTATTTGTTGTTGTTCTATCGAAGTCAAAATGAGCCAAGTCCCTAGTATGCCATCATCAAGTGGAGACCAAGTACTAGGAATCAATTGTGTGCCTACTAAATATGTCTGGCTCCTGCCAAAATAACCCAGGAAATACTCTATCTCAATCATAATCAATCTACCTAAGTAATTTGTGGAGTCTAAACACCTCCCTAGAAATTATCCCTATTACCTGAGATGCCTCATACTCATATGAGTATCCAAAATTCCATGTCGAAGGTGGATCACACATCATCTCTCTAGGTGGGGGCTCAGGGGCTACAAGTGTGTGACCTTTGTAGTGTATAATTCCATCCACCACTCTATCAACAAGAATCTTTTCGAATTGACCCAATATAACACATATCTCCTCCTATGCTCCAACCACATACTCCAAATGAAAGAACTATGACATGGCTATAATCATGTCTATCTGAATCAAGTGAGTCCTCCACGACCTGTTGAATATATTGTTGGCATCATAAAATGTCACTATATGCCACTGCCACTGCATGTAATACTAGATAAGCATTGGTCAACCCCAATGGTATGACCAAGGACTCGAGGTAACTTCTGAGAGAAACCTTTCAGGTATCCTTCTATATGTCCCTTCTTTGTTGGTATCCCACTTGAAGATCAAGATCTGAGGGATATATCACTCCATGAAGTTCATCCATCCACTCATCGATCCTAGGTGAACCAAACTCAAAGATATGTCTGAAGTCTTCATCTAGAGGTCACCCTAAGGGAAACGTCCCAAAAACCCATTGCATACCATCTTACACCTATGTATACTATTATATATCATTGCACACCACTGTAACATCATGTACCACCATGTATCCTATATTAGCCCTTGTATCAATCAATCTACTAGTATCTAATGGACCTGGATCCTAGAGTGATGTATCCACATCTATCCTATACTCAATTCCCAAGTCAACTGGTGCATATGTTTCCTTGTTGGATGGTCCACAAGGAATTTTCTCAACTATTATCTATGTAGCTACTCCTTCATCCAAAATAAATGGCTCATGATACCTACAATGCAAAACAGGTGAAAATTCAAAACCATCTATGTCAAATCTCTCCTCAAATACCTGCAACTCTTAATGCTGCTCACGCAGAATCATCACAAGAGGCTCCTCCCTCAGATCACAAGTTCCATTCATGCGTCACTACTACTAAATATTATGGAGTCTCTATTGTTTTCAATGATGAAGAGTGTGCCACACTAAGATGGTAACAAATCTCCTAAATCTCCCTTTCCTTGTCTTCAACGAACTTAATAGCAAGGTCCCTATCCATTAAAAATTGAAAATAATTGAATTTCATCTGCTCTAGTGCTTCTTTTATGATGTGAAATTGAGTACTAGTGATCCCATATCCAACTCCTTTTTGTCTCTCCTCCAACTGATCTTTCCACATAAAATCTTCAATAAATTTATGAGTACCATTTGCCCTTGTAAAACACCTATACAATCTACTTCTCCTTGACCAATAATTGGTCCTCCAAACCCTGTCTAGGTGCAATCACCTCCTCCTCATCATCGACATCATAAATTAGATATGGTGTTGAATCCTCATCATGAGTAGGTGCCATCATGTTTGAAATACCTTCATCATAAGTATCATGCATAGTGAAAGATGTTGGATTCCCAATGTCAACTAATTGGAACATATAGTCATCATTAGGTGTTTCATCCTCGTCTTCTATTGATTCATCGTAGGTATACCCATCCAACATGCTAGCATCACCAATCTCATCGGTTAATTCTGATGATGTCTTATAGGCTATTGTTTGGTCTTCCTCTTTGCACACATTCTCCTCATGGATAGATTCATGTTCATCCACTTGTTGTTCAGGATTATCTCTTGTTGATTTCTTCCTTGTGCCTTTGAAAGAGGTCTTGGTATGATATCTAAGCTACTTCCCACTCTTGATGTCGATATAATCCTCTAATGACAGAACCTCTTGGGTCTCCTTATCGAGCTTCTCATACTTGTCGCAGTAAGCCATGCGCTCTGCATATAACTCCCAAAAAATAGGATGCCTCAGCAATGGTGCTTGTGCCTTCTTATATTCTACTATGGATTCCTAAATTGTCGTCATCTTTACATATGCTCACAAGCTAGAAATATCACCATCTCTAATACCACTGTAATGCCCCCAACTAGGCTAGGAGGGGAAATTATGTTTTATGTCCCAAAATTGTTATTTCTTCTTATGTGAATGGGTTTTTTACTTCTATCAAATAACTTGCTCATTGAAGAATATGTAGTGTACATCCATTACACATAAAATAGAGCTGATAACATGGCATCTTTATTATGGATGGAAAACTCACAAAACCAGTACAATGACATCTAATGGTTGTAATAATAGTTGCAGAACACAAATCTAATGGCTACCAGCAAGCTACACAAACCACTATGGAAAAACACAAGATAAACTTGGTATGATGTCACTCTACTATCCCTGACGTTTATTTTTTCTGGTAGTACCCCTCTGTAAGTGTCCTTCCAACCTTGTCCTCGGCCCCTCGTAAGTTCAATATGAAAAATTGTTGCAATCCCAATATGAAAAGGTCCTTGTGGGAGAACTGTGAGGCATCTAGTGGGGCCTTGCGAGACAACCATATCTCGACCCATGGGGATTCCCTAAACCCAATCTCTCTGAACCCTCTGAAAAACTGCAACTATCTGAGCTCGACCTCATTCACAAAGTACCGTAATCCTCCTGTGTACCACGATATCCCTTGAAAAATAAGAAAACTCCCATGTGAAGCTTCAATGAAGACCATGTATGGATCCTCATCCTCCTTGTCTAGATCCAATGGAAATCCTGGATAGATTCTCCTCTTGTCTAGCTAGGGTGAATATTGCACCACTTAAACTAAACCAATAGTGGAAGGGTTTTCCCAAAAAACCAATGAAAACACTGCCTACAAGAGCACTCAATAAGATATCAAATCATAATAATGATAATTGACGGTTTACCCTTATTTTATACTTTTCCAACCCCTTCTAGATCCTTCCTCCATCGATCCTTTGATATCTTCTCCTTTTTTACCAAATCAAATGTAACTTCTAGAATTTGCCCCTTTTTTACTAAATCAAATATAACCCTTATTTTTCCTCCAATTTTCACTTTAGTATTAAAAGTCACTTTAATAATAATTAAGTAACTTATTAATATAAAGATACTTTACTTTCTCTAATGTCAATTTAATAATATAATATCCCCTAACTAAGTGACATTAAATGGCCCCCTTTTCACTCATATTTCTCCACTAGAAAGACATGGGAGTCTCTTCTACTACAAAACCTAGGAACTCAAAAATGGGGACATGACATGCTCACCTTGTAACCCTTACAATCCTATAAAAAGGACGATCCAAATGAAAATATACACACTCCCTTCCATAATATTTGTTTATGGTGTTTCTTTTGTAAAGCTCATGGTGTCTTTATTGATATCTTGGTCTCGACATGCAAAGTCATCTTCCTCCTTTGATGATGATGATATAGATGTGTTTCCTTCCTCATCCTTTTCCTCCCCCTCTGAAGATGATGTAGGGGAATCATATGATTCAAAGGAGTAGCTATCCCAATAGGACAAACAACCCTAACAAAGAAGCAACCATCACCATCAGAAAAACTCCATCCATTTTCCCAACCCCATAAACTCCATCAGCCCCAATAGTTAGTAGTTGGTTTGAAGAGGTTTAAGAAGACCTCTAAAATGGGTTAACACTCCATAGAAAAAAATATTGTATATGGAGCCAAGACACACAAAAAGAAGAATTCGAGGTCCTCCAAAGGACAAGAAGAAAACCTGACCTCTACTTCAAATGTCCACCTCACAAGAAAAAGGAAAGTACTTCACCTACAAATCAAGTGGACATAGGAATTCCACAAGACTAACTTGTTTCCATAGCTACTGAAATATTATTGGCTGAAAGATTGCTAGTTGAATTGAAGGATATGATCATTGAGGTGATCAAAGATGTTCAACAAATATGTGATAATTATAAGGTTAAAATCAAGACAATAATCTGTGAAAGGATCAAAGTCAGTTCAGAGCCGTGACACCTTTGCCTATCATATTTTTAGCTAGTATGAATTTTTCAATTTTATATAATGCATCAAATTTTGTGGAATGAGTTATCTCCACTTTAAAAAATAAAGTCAATTTTGAGGGTGATTGTACCAGGTTTTGAGTTATAGATCGGAAGAGCGTTGAGGGTGATTGTACCAGGTTTTGAGTTATAAACTCTTTGATTGTCTATAATGAAATTTTTAAAGTGGAAACACCCCAAACTTGCTTATAGTTATTTATGTGATAGTTGTTTTTCAACGCTCTTCTCTATTGTATTTTGGAGGCATGTAAAACATGAGATTTAATCAAATAGGTACGTGTACATGTATTTTGGTGAATGAACACTTATTTGAGTGGTGGATTAGGTAGGAAAGTAGTATTTTCCTTTCTATATTGGGCTAATAAAGTTTGAGCATGTTGTTTGTGTACCAAGGTTTGATAGGGTGGAATTCATGTTAGTTTATATTAATTTTTTTTTCTAATCAATTATCAGAAGTAGTGTAATAAAATGTAATAAAATGTAGATGTTTTATTTTTTGTTTTGTTAATTACTAAGGTCGATTTACAATGTGAAGTAATAAAATGTAGATGTTTTCTCTTCTTTCTGGTTAATTACTAAAAATTATTTAAACATGAATTTACTTGAATTTTAGAAAGGGCATAAATAGTTTTTGCATTGTTGCTTCACCATTTTAAATGCTTTAAAGCAACTGAATAGGTTAATTTTCAGAGGTTTTCAATATTATTGAACTAGGTAAAAAATAGATTGGAATGGGGATAGCAAGTCAATTGTAGCTCCACTTACACAAGAAAAAAAAAGTTATCTTCATTTATGGAGGAAAAAATAAAATAAAATTCGATATATATATATATATATATAT
>CBVK0100581683.1:0-11560 GCA_900067695.1 Picea abies
GAGAGAGAGAGAGAGAGAGAGAGAGAGAGAATTGTGGGAGTGACTCTCACAGATGCAGTATGATGTTCTATCATGATCGAGGATTTTTCATCCATATTTGAGGAGGCATAGGATTTATAGGTTGCAATTCAGAGGGTGTTCATTGGTGTTATATAAAATACTTATCTCATAAAGAGGGATTGTTATTTTTTTGGATTAATCCAAAAATATTTTCACCTAGCTAGAATAGCACTAGATCTCCCAATCCCTTTGAGATGCTTGATGGAAGTTTGGATGGTTCACTTTGGGTGGATGCTTAACCTTGGAGAGAGTGATAAAATTGTGCACTTACCTAGGAGGTTTCTATCCTATTCAACATGATGACTAACCCATTGGTTGCACATAATGGGGGAGTTGATTGCTTGATTAGGATAGATAGCTACCTAGTAGCATGAGTTCTAGGAACTTGGAGGAAGACACTTATCCCTAAGAACATGGAACCATGTGACACACACCTTGGAGGTTGCACACCTAGCATGAATACTCTTGGGTTGAGGAGCATAATTCATGGAGGTTGGTTGCAGACCCAAAGACATTTGTTGAGGAGAAACATTAGAGCATAGTAACCACTTAGGTAGACATATGAAGGAGTGTAGAGAAGAAGAGGACATGTGGAACATATCTAGAGGAGGAATATATTTCACATGGATACTTATATAGTGAACCATAATGGAAGAGGGAGAACTAGGCTAATAACTTGTTAGAGGAGGGGATTTGACCTCAAGAAGGATCATGCTTGGAGGGCGTACCATCTTGGGATTTGGTAAATCCTTGTACAACAATTTTCATCCTTGTATTGTTAAGTGTTAGCACATAAACTTGTTAGGGTATTGTGAGTCTGTGTTTTCTACCTAGGTCTGTAATTTTTTCTGTTTTTCTCCTTTTTGCAGACTCGATTGTAAGTTTTTATTTTGGCTCATAGTTTTCAACTATTCATCTTCACCCATTTGATATACTTATTTTTTCTTAGCAGCTTGCCTGATAAATACCGGCCCTAAGCCTTTTTGTTTTCCCCTAAAGTCGAGCACTCCTCTCCTTACCTCTGTCATTGATCCTTTTGCTTTCCCAAGCCTTTAACCAGTCATCCATGTAGTATTCGTAGGCCGCAGTTGTAAACACCAAACACCACACCCAGAGTAATCAAATATGGATTCAAATCAAGCGATCAAGAAAGATCAGTTTTCAATGATAGAGATCCCTCAAGCAGATCAGATCGATGGCCATTGAGTGATCGGGACCATACAGTTGCACAAAGTATAGCAGACAAAGGTCCAAAATCGCGAGGCCCATCCTAGCCATTGATACTGGGAAGGACACACGATGCAGGATCAATGTTTCACTGACTCATAGTATGGATCACTCAAATGGTTGAGTCATAAGGACTCACGAAACGCAAAGTCGTGAAAATATCAGGGCCGCCCATTTAAAGGGGCACGTGGTGCCAGATCCGAGCTGTAGAGAGAGTCTTTTAGGGAAGGCCGAGGGGAGAAGTACCGATATCCAAAGTCCCAAAACTCTAATACAGTCTGGGCCATTCGATGAAAAGAGACGCGTGTCGCCCGATACAAGCAATCCCGATTTCACGATTCACAGGTTTGAGCATAGAGTGCAACATGAGTTCGTGAAACCCAAAATCGCAATGTGCCTGGGAATTAGGCTCACAGTCACTCAGGGTCATATGGAAGCAGGGCCAAAGAAATATAAGCACCTATCGAGTAGCAGATGGATGAGGTTGTTCGAGAAAAGGATCATGGCTATCATATTTGAGGTAAATCCAACCATTGATCCATATGGACTGTTTCATGGTTTTGAGTGGGGGGGGGGGGAGGCTATCGAAATGAGAAATCCCAATACTTGGTATGGATAAGCGAAAGGTCATAACTCGTGGTCACATGGGACAAAGGAAAAGGATCCGCACAAAGGATCAAAGCACCCAAGTTGGTCACAGAGGAGGATCTACGTGGTCTCGGGGTGCTAGGATCGTCTCAAGGGAAATCGTGAGCTCACCTGGAACATTCATGGGTGTCAGGCTTTGTCCTAATCCCAATGAAAGTATTTAATGAAAATGGTGAAGGTGGTTAAAACCTCATTTCACCACATAATTGGAAAGCATGGAAAGTCTAGTCGTGGAGGGCAGACTGTCAACGAAACGTTCCCCTTTCATGGATTTTCTTGTGAAGCCCATACCGATCTGATCTTGGATCTAACAAAAGAATGTAAGAGCATCCTAATAGAATAAGATGCAGATGCCAGGCCTTGAATGTAATGACCAAAGTGAGCTTCTGTAGGCATAAATTTTCTTTGAGTATATATACTTAGTTTTTATATTTTGTAATGGTCGATGGTTGAGCTAAGCTCCGACATTGTAAAGTTCTAGCGAAGCCTCTATTTTCTGGTTATGTATATGTATTTGAGACTTCTTTTTTAATCCAAGTCATCCTTTCTTACTCCATGTTATTATGCATATGATACTGAATGTTCATGATTGAAGGACTCACATGGATTATTGTGACTGTGTTGTAATGGATGTTTCATTGCAGTGCTGTCACAATGTTTTCAATTTCTTGAAGCTTCGATTCCAAGAGGATTTTTTTTTCTAATCTTTTCCTCCTTAGGCTGCTGGAAGACTTGGTGTTCGTAGTATACCTCTTCACTCTCCTTAATTTCTTCCCCCTACTCACCACTATACCAAAACTTACTGACTGAAGTTAAACCAAGATATCACTTGCTTGTGCTTTCTGATCCATTTTTTTGAGTTAGAATGGTACCATCCTAAGTCTGCATCCATTAGACTACCTTTAAATCTATTTTTCATGACATAAAAATTGATGGGTATCAGGCTTACCACTATTGCAATCCAGGGGTGACTTCTGGTGCTAACATTTCTGGTGCCGTTACTGAGGACGGAATTGAAGATTTTCCTTGGGATTGAATGACAAAGCTTACTAGTTCTGAAGGTGCAAAAGAACTTAGTACATCAAATATTGCAACTGTGCACCTGGTTATTGTGACTGCATTATGATGAAAGTTTGATTATAGTGCTATTATAATTTCTTTCAATTTGTTTGAAATTTGGATTCCAGAAGACCTTCTGTTTAAATTTTTCTTCCTTAGGCTGCTAGAAAGGCTGATGTTCACGACATACCTCTACATTATTCGTTGAAGTATTCCTCCTACTCACCCTTACTACAACCTACTGACTGAAGTTAAACCATACCTCACTTTCTTATGCATATCAGTCCATTTTTTTGAGTTAAGACGATATTTTATCGAGATTGTGCCCATTTGACCTTTTTATAACCAACCTGTGACATAAATAGTGATGGGTATTGGGCTTACCTTTGTAGCAATCCATAGGTGACTTCTGGTGCTAGCATTTCTAGCACCGTTGCGGGGAATGAAATTGAAGATTTTCCCTGGGATTGAACAACAAATCTTACTAGTTCTGAAGGTGCATAAGAAATTAGTACATTGAATATTGCAACTGTGCACCCAATGAATCCACTGCGGTGAGTCCATTGATGTGAATCCAATGGTGACTCCATTGTTTCAGCTGTGGCTTCTAGAGGCAGACACATGAGGTCTACTCCACAGTTGCCTCTAGCAACACCTGAAGCCGACCTAAAGAAAATTATTAGAAAGGGAAAGACCCCTCAAGAAGGTTCTTCTTCTACTGAACTAGGTATTTATGATGATTTTCACTGTCCTCTTGTAGAAAATATGATATTTGCTTCTCGTTTTCCTATTATACCATCTGTTGGAGTTTCTAGTTTAAAGTTTGGGAGTGTTCCTGTTGAGTTTTCTCATCCTATTTTTGGATTGGAAGGAGAAAGCTTTGTCACTCCTATCTCCTCTGAAGTTGTACCTTGGTCTAGACCTTAAACCTCCGAAGATTTTCCCACTCTAGGTTTTATTACTTCTCCCCCTATTAGAGTTGCTGATTTTGAAGAAAGGGAAACCTCTTTTCCCTCTAGCCCTGTAGCCTTCCCTCCAAACCTTATGTTGTTTCCCTTTCCTCCTGGAAGTTCAGTTCCAGTGTCCGCTGTTCAAACTCCATCCCCAACTAGCTCTCCTCCAGTTCACATCCCAATGGTGGGTGCTAATCCCCCTAGAAATAGAATGGACACCATAGTAGCTGCCAGGTATGCCCCTCTCGTTCTACCTCAGCCTCTTAATTCCCTACCAGTAGGTGGCTACCTTAAGCAACTACCTAATTTTACAGAAGAGGGAGATATAACTATAGAAGAGCACCTTGCAACTTTCTATAGTTATGCTGATAACTATTTCATAGTAGAAGAAGATGTATGGATGAGGATTTTTGTCCATAGCCTTGATGGAGAAGCCAGAAAGTGGTTTAGGGCCCTGACCCCTGGATCCATTGATGGGATTGAGGTGTTAGATGATATCTTCTTGAGATAATGGGGGGATAAAAAATATTTCATGCATTATATTATAAAGTTCAAGTCCCTAAAGAGAAAAGAGGGAGAGTCTATCTCTGACTTCTCCAAAAGATTCAACAAAATGTACTAAGATAAATCCTACAAAAGCCTCTGTCAAGATTACCTATACTAGTGCTTTTGACCTTGACTTTTGCCTCATATTAAGAGAGAGAAGAGCTACCTCCTTGACTCATATGCAAGATGCAACCCTGGAAGTAGAATCTAACATATTGGCAGTTGACTGACTCAGGAGCAAGTCTGATAAAGATAGAGGAAGGGGAAGAGATGAAGCCTCAACCTCTAGTTCCTCTTCCCCCCCTCGCCTCAAATGGATGAAGTAACCAAGTTACTAAAACCACTTTCAGCTAGGATGGAAAGGTTGGAATTGGAGGGAAATAAAACATATAGAAACCCTCAAAATGTTGATAACAGAGGAAAATTCAGGACTCCAAATAACCATGCTCCTCAGATTATGCAAAGAGAGCCTTAGAACAGAGACAGTGATGATCAGAAAACCCAAACCCCTCTTCAGGACAACCTTGTCGTAGATGATGGTGGAGAGGAAGAGAACCTTGACCTAAAAATTTATTGTCTCGAATTTGCATCTCCTTCTCCTCACTACTTAACTCAATTAGCATACAAGGAGTCTCTCATGGACATTCACTTAAACGAGTTAAGAAAGGAGAATAAGGCCAACAACAGTCTGAATAGATACAACTTCAAGTCTAAGAAGAAAGATGGGAAGTCCGACGTCCATGATCAACCTCCCAGAGCAGATCAACCTACCAAAGATGAAGCAAGTAGCAGTAGGGAAAAGTGAACGCAAAATCCCCCACCAGTAGTCAAAGGTCCTATCCCATAGGTAAAAGAAATCATGAAGCTCCCCTCCTATTTTAACTTTGAGCATGAAATTCCTAATTTTTGTTTTTGTTTAAAGCCGTAACCGACGTCCCACCATTGTAAATTCCATTTCTCTTTTATTTTATTTTGTTTTGATAGGAGACTCCACAACCCAACACTAAGGCACTAAAGTCGCTGAAAGAGTTCTTAGATCCTCAAAGGGAGGACTCTATCCCCCATGGAGCCTAATGTTATCACATAAACTTGTTAGGGTCTTGTGAGTTTGTGTTTTCTACCTAGGTCTGTAATTTTTCATGTTTTTCTCCTTTTTGCAGACTTGAACGTAAGTTTTTCTTTCGGCTCATAGTTTTCAACTATTTTTCTTCACCCATTTGATATACTTTTTTTTTCTTAGCAACTTGCCTGAGAAATACTGACCCTAAGCCTTTTTCGTTTCCCCTAAATTTGAGCATTCCTCTCTTTACCTATGTCATTGATACTTTTGATTTCCTGAGCCTTTAACCAGCCATCCATGTAGTATTTGCAGACCATAGTTGTAAACACCAAACGCCACACCTAGAGTGGTCAAATATGGATTCAAATCAAGTGAGCAAGGAAGATCAATTTTCAATGATAGAGATCCCTCAAGCAGATCAGATAGATGGCCATCAGGTGATCAGGACCATACAGTTGCATGAAGTATAGCATATAAAGGTACGAAATCGTGAGGCCCATCCTAGTCGTTGATACTGGGAAGGACGCGTGGTGCAAGATCAACGTTTTGTTGACTTGCAGGATGGAGTAGTCAAAGGGTTGAGTCATAAGGACTCACGAAATGTGAAGTCATGAAAAGATCAGGGCCATCCATTCAGAGGGTCATGTGGTGCCAGATCTAAGTCGCCGAGTGAGTCTTTTCGGGAAGGTTGACAAGAGAAGTAACGATTTCCAAAGTCCAGAAATGCCAATCTAGTCTGGGCCGTTCGATGCAAAGAGACACGTGTCACCTGATCCAAGCGATCATGATTGGTTTGAGCATAGAGCACAACATGAGTTTGCAAAATACGAAATCACGACACGCCTAGTAATTAGGTTCATGGGCACCGTCGAGGGTCATATGAAAGCAGGGCCAAAGAAATATATGCACATGTCAAGCAGGAAACAGACGAGGCTATTCAAGAAAAGGATCATGGCCATCAGATTCTAGGTAAATCCAACTGTTGATCTATATGGACTATTTCATGGTTTCGAGCATCCAAACATTGTGAATCAAGGGGGTGGGGCGAAGGCTCCTAAAATGAAAAATCTCGATACTTGGTATGGATAAGCGCAAGGTCACAACTCGCGGTCACATGGGAAAAAGGAAAAGGAGCCACACAAAGGATCAAAGCGCCCAAGTTGGTCACAAAGGAGGATCTATGTGGTCTCAGGGCGCTAAGATCATCTCAAGGGAAATCGTGAGCTCACCTGGAACATTCATGGGTGTGAGGCATCAGCCTAATCCTAATGAAAGTAGTTAATGAAAATGGTGAAGGTGGTTGAAACCTCTTTTCACCAAATAAATGGAAAGCATAGAAAATCTGGTCATGGAGGGCAGACTGTCAGCTGAAAGTTCCCCTTTCATGGATTTTCTTGTGAATCCCATACCGATTTGATCTTGCATCTAATAGAAGAATGTAAGAGCAGCCTGACAGAAGAAGATGCATACACCAGGCCTTGAATGCAGTGACTAGAGAACACTTCTATAGGGAGCAAATTGCTTTGAGGATATATACTCAGTTTTTATATTTTGTAATGGTCGATGGTTCAGCTAAGATCTCGCATTGTAAAGTTTTAGCAAAGCCTCTAGTTTCTAGTTATGTATCTGTATTTGAGACTTCTTGTTTAATCCAAGTCATCTTTTCTTACTCCACCTTATTATGCATATGATACTGAATGTTCATGATTGAAGGATTCACATGGATTATTGTGACTATGTTGTAATGGATGTTTGATTGCAGTGCTATCATAATGTTTTCAGTTTTCTGAAGCTTCGAATCCAAGAGGATTTTGTTTTCTGAGCTTTTCCTCCTTAGGATGCTAGAAGACCTGACGTTCATAACAGACCTATTCACTCTCCTTAAGTCCTTCCCCCTACTCACCACTATACCAAAACTTACTGACTGAAGTTAGACCAAGACCTCACCTTCTTATGCTTTCCAATCCAGTTCTCCAAGTTAGAACCATACCATCCCGAGTCTGCGTCCATTAGACTGCCTCTAAATCTATTTTTCGTGACATACAAATTGATGGGTATCAGGCTTACCTCTGTCGCAATCCAGGGGTGACTTCTGGTGCTAACATTTCTGGCACCATTGTCGGGGACGAAATTGAAGATTTTCCATGGGAGTTTTCCTGTTGATTTCCCCTCTTTGAGCTTCACCACTCCTCATCTTGTTAAAGTTGTTGTGTTTATGGAGAGGGAAACCTCTTCTCCCTCAAGTCCTCCATTGTTTTATTTTGTCCCTAGAAACACACCTCCAATCTCCCCTGCTCGAACTCCATCCCCACCTAGTTCTCCTCTAGTTCACATCCCAATGACGGGTGCTAATCCCCCTAGAAATAGAATGGACGCCATAGTAGATGCCAGATATGCCCCTCTCGTTTTGCCTCAGCCTCTTAATGCCTTCCCAGCTGGTGGCTAACTTAAGAAGTTATCTAAGTTTACGGGGGAGGGAAATATTACCACAGAAGAGAACCTTGCAACTTTCTATAGTTATGTTGATAACTATGTCATAATAGATGAAGATGTATGGATGAGTATTTTTGTCCATAGCCTTGATGGAGAAGCTAGAAAGTGGTTCAGGGCCCTGACCTCTAGATCCATTGATGGGATCGAGGCGTTAGATGATATCTTCTTGAGACAATGGGGAGATAAAAAGAACTTCATGTATTATATCATAGAGTTCAGGTCCCTAAAGAGAAAAGAGGGAGAGTTTATCTCTAACTTCTCCAAAATATTCAACAAAATGTACAATAAAATCCCTGTTGAGATAAAGCCTACAGAGGCCTCTGCCAAAATCACATATGATAGCGCTTTTGACCCTGACTTCTGCCTTCTGTTAAGAGAGAGAAGAGCTACCTCCTTGGCACATATGCAAGATGCAACCCTGGAAGTAGAATATAACACATTTGCAGTTGATTGACTTAGGAATAAGGCTGATAAAGATAGAGGAAAGGGAGGATTTGAAGCCTCAACCTCCAGTTCCTCTACCCTCCCCCCTCAAATGGATGAAGTAACCAAGTTACTAAAATCACTTTCAACCAGAATGGAAAGGTTGGAATTGGAGGGAAAGCAAACATACATAAATCCTCAAAATGTTAAAATCAGAGGAAACTTCAGGAGGCCGAATAACCATGCTCCTCAGATTATGAAAAGAGAGCCTTGAAACAGAGACAGGGATGATCAAAAAATCCAAACCCCTCTTCAGAACAACCTTTTCATAGATGATGATGGATAGGAAGAGGACCTTGACCCATAAATTCATTGTCTCGAAGACGCATCTCCTTCTCCTCACTTAACTCAATCAACATACGAGGAGTATCTCATGGACATTCACTTAAATGAGCTGAGCAAGGGGACTAAGGCTAGCAACAACCTGAATAGATACAACCTCGGGTCTAAGAAGAAAGAGGGGAAGTCCGACGTCCCTGATTAGCCTCCCAGAGTAGACAAGCCCTCCAAAGACGCGACAAGAAGCAACAAGGAAAAGAAATACCATAATCCCTCACCAATAGCCAAAGGTCCTATCCCAGAGGTAAAGGAAATTATGAAGCTCCCCTCCTATTTTAACTTTGAGCAGGAAATTCAGAATATTAGGATCTTGGTACCCTTTTCAGAGTTGGTCAAGCATGAAGACTTTAAGAGATCCCTATCTAAACAATTGTTTCCTGAACCTTTAAATCATCCCTCAGACTTAATCAATTTGCAAGACAAGAAGCCAATAGTCATCCTAGGTCCCATGGTAGAAGATAGAGATGATTCATCCCCTCTCTTCTACACATCACTAAACATACATGACAATGTACTACATAATTGTTTGATGGATTCAGGGGCCTCTCATAACCTCATGCCCAAAACTGTCATGGAAGAATTAGGTCTAGAAATCACAAAAGCATACCATGACTTGTATTCCTTTGACTCCATGAAAGTGCAATGTCTTGGGGTCATCAAAGATCTGGTTGTGACCTTGTTTCAGCTACCCATGAAAAGTGTGGTCATGGATATCATGGTGGTTGATGTTCCTCCCATGTTTCGCATGCTATTGTCAAGATCTTGGATAAAAAGGCTTGGGGGAACATTGCAGATGGACCTCACATATGCTACCTTTCTTGTGTTTGGGGGGGAGCATAGAAGACTATACAGATAAGCTCGGTTGGCCTACATTATCAACGATGAAGTAGATCCCACCAACCATCCTATCTTTTCACTTGACACTGATCTAGGATCCATCTTTTTGCAGCTCACTAATGCCCCTGAGCCTCCTCTTGAGATTAGAAAGTCCATTACTCTCTTTGAAGATTCTCTTCTAATTACCTCTGTGTGGAAAATGTTCTTTGATGGAGCCTCTTCTAGAGAAGGTGTTGGTGTTGGAGTAGTCCTTGTTTCCCCTACTCAGGAAACTATATCTTTGTCCTACAAGTTAGAATTTGAAACTACCAATAATGTGGCAGAATATGAATCTCTCGTTTTGGGTTTGAGGGCTGCAAAGGACACGGGGATTGAAGATATATCAGTATTTGGAGATGTTGAGATGATTGTCCAACAGATCAAGAGTATTTATTAGGATAAGCACCCTCAGATGAAATCATATAGAAATTAAGTATGGGACCTCATTGACAGTTTTTTCTTGTCTTTAAACATTTCATTTGTTCTCAGGGAAGAGAATGTCATGGTTGACTTTTTGGCTATATCAGCAAGAAATTTTAGAATCCCCCAGCCACCCAAGCTCAAGTATGATGTAGAAGTAAAATATAGACAGTCCATACCTGACAATGTCAAGCATTGGATAGTGTTTGAGGGAGATATTGAGATCAAAACATTCCTGGACACTGTTGATGATTTTTCATCATTACACATTGATCAAGATTACGACTCCAAAATACATCCTCATCCTGATGTTTTTCTGAACAAGATTGTTGATCATCACATTGTCCAGTTACCCAACAACCACATCCCAAAGGGACTAGTCCCTTTGGAAAGGATATTTGACGATAATGATGTGGCAGTGAAAGCTCAAAGGCCGATTGATGATGTCGACATAGCCAAATGCAATATTGGCACAAAGAAAGACCCTAAGTATGTCAAGTTGTCAAGCAGCTTGTCGAGGAAGCAGAGGGATGGGTACGCTGATTTATTAAAGGAATTCGTTGATGTGTTTACCTGGACCTATGAAGACCTCATAACATATGAAATGAGTGTCATTGAGCACAAAATCCCATTGAAAGAGGAAGCCAAACCATTTAGGAAGAAATTAAGACAGATAAATCCTATTTTGCTTCCTGTTATGGAGAAAGAGGTTAAAAAGTTGTTGGACACCCAAATCATTGTCCCTTTGAGATATTCTGAGTGGGTGGCCAATCTGGTCTCGGTAAGAAAGAAGAGTGGGGAAATCAGACTTTGTGTCGATTTTAGGAATCTAAACAGGAGCTCAAAGAAAGACAATTACCCCTTGCCGAAAATGGAACACATATTACAAAGGGTAATTGGCGCATCAAGGATATCCATGATCGATGACTTTTCAGGATATAATTAGATCTCTGTCCTACTTGAGGACAGAGAAAAAACAACCTTTACTACTCCTTGGGGTACATTCATGTATGCCAAAATTCCCTTTGGATTGATGAACACGGGGGCGACCTTCCAAAGAACCATGTATATTGCTTTCATTGGAGAAAAGGACAAGTTTGTGGTCATCTACCTAGATGATATTACAATCTTCTCCAGATCAGATAGAGAGCACTGTGAGCATTTAAAAAGGGTTTTCCTGAAATGGGGGAAATTTGGTCTCTCCTTAAATCCCAAGAAGTCTTTGTTTTCTATGAAGGAGGGAAAATTCTTGGGCCACATAGTATTAGCTGAGGGGGTCAGGATTGATTCAAGCAGGGCATAAGCTATGCAAGCCATATCACTTCCTAGATCCAAGAAAGAAATTCAGTCCTTCCTGGGCAAAATCAATTTCTTAAGAAGGTTTGTTTCAAATTTT
>CBVK0100581684.1:0-11559 GCA_900067695.1 Picea abies
CTCTAGATGCTTCTTTTTAGTATAAATAGGAGTCGAGGGTATGAGAACCCTATCTTAGATATTATTGTAATAGAGCTCTTCTCAATTGGAGGTTTCCCCCTCGAAGAGGCCCGTGAACATTGCTTTCATATTCAAAGTGTTATTTTTGTTATTATTCTCTTATCATTTCAGTGCTATTGTGGTAAATGTTCTGGTTATATTGATGTTAATATGCCATTTCTAGAATTTTATTTTTGTTCTGCATACATTTTATATCTGGTATATTACATTGTTTGACTCTTCTATGGATAAATTTGTGGGTGATGCCACTTTCAATCAACACAATCATTTTTTGGTGCTTTATGTAGCCAATCAACTTCAATATTTTGGGTGGAAAGAAACTTGATAGGGCATGGAGAGAAATTTGTTGTTCCTCACAAGGAGATAGCAAGAGGGATTCATATTCCATGGGGGTAGTGGTGTCTTCCACAGTTGGTTCAAGAGTATCTTCAACAATAATGTCCTTTAAGTAGTGATGTGGATATACATCCATTAAAACAATTTATTTTCTTTACAATTGTGCCCTTTGAAATATCGATCATCACAATTATAGTAAAGATGAAGGCATTGGCGTTCTACCATATATTTAGAGATAACTTGTGAATTCATACTAACTATAAGTTGGATGACCTAGGGGTAGTCGCCATAAGGGGGATAGGGTGAGTGGTGAATAATAGTCTCTTGGTTTGTGAATTAATCACTATGTCACCTTCTTTTTCTCTATCACAAGCTTCCAACCATGTTTGTGGCCACTGCATAATGATTGTGCTTGAATTAATCCCATGATACCACTAATGAAACATTCTTTAAAAAAGAAATCAAATTGGCCCTTTGTGTGGATTTTCAATTGCTCAAAGGTGGTAATATATTCCATAATTTTTCCTGTTTGGAATCATTTTTTCAAGTGTCCCAAATGGTGAGTGCTACGTTCAAAACGAGCATAAAGTACTTTCAAATACTAGGTCCGGGAAATGTAGCCTTTATATTCCTTCTTATATCATTTCCACCACTGTCAACACTCAACATCCAAATATAATACCCGGACTTATAGTTTGTGTAGTTCATTAGTAATTCCATGCATACAAAATTAGTGTTCCATTTGGGTAACCCACCCTAGGGGATCGGACCCATCAAATTTGTACATGTCAACTTTTGGAAATTGGTGCCATGAATTGTGATCTTGAAAGTGTGGGCAGGGGCTATCCTGAAATGATGTGTATGTGGTCCATACTTTGTGAGATAATAATTCCTCCTTGGGTGGATCAATGTTTGGTTATATTGAGATTCAAGATTGAAAAAAAATTCTACTAAAATTCGGTGTGTTGGATTAGGAAAGAGATCTGATACCACTTGTAGTGTTCTTTAACCCTTTAAAATTGAAACACAACTAGGTATACATAGAATATAATTGCAGAATAACCAAAAACAAGAGACAATAATATGAAATATGTAAAGATACCCCTGTATATTGATAATGCGAACAAGGAAAACAATGTTCACTTGCATGTTAAGGTGGGTTGACCTTTCACTAAGAAAATATCCAAATGCACAATACAAGTCAAAACATTACATAATATCCTATCTCTTTAAATATATTTCCCATAGAAAAAACCCTAACTACTTATGGTCCCATCATTAATGGGCACCAACTACCTAGTGGGCCTTATAAAGTAGACCCTTTTACATTAAACAATTATCCACTACTATCCAATGGGCCTTAATCAAAGAGGATGGTTGCATACAAAAATTAATGAACTCCTTGGTAGCCTAAAGTACGGATGTTAGGGTAGGACCCTAGCAATCTCAACATGCTTGATACACTTGCCTCCTAATATTCTAGGAACAATACATTGATATTAAAAAGCTCATCTACCCTTTTTAAATAATTCATTCATTAGATACCCATTTTCTTGCATCGTACGCTTCTTGGTTGGTACCCTCCCATGTGATGTTTTTGTCTTCTTTAGCCAAGAATAGGTGTGCTCACTATCATGAACAAGGATATTTAGTTGTAACCTTGCCAGTACTTGATGTGTTAGACCAATATATTTACTAATAGCATTATGAGTTGATTTTTTTACCAAGAATGGTCTTTATGCTCCATGAATTGTGTTGTAGTGGAATAATAAGGTCAAGGGGTGGAAGTCAATGGTATTCAATGTAAACTTTTGATATTATTTTATATGCATTTGGAAATAAATACGGTTGTGACCACAATCAACCATGATTAAATAAGAAAAAAAAATGAAGCTAAATATCCAAATGGATAGAAATATATATTTGGTGATGATGATGATGATGATGATTAATGTCCACTAAGATTGATTGGTCTATCAAACCTTAAGAAGGTAAGAGATTACTTCAATTTCTTTAAAATTGCATTTATATGCTCAAAAAGCATTGAGAGAAGTGTTCCAACGTCACCATAGTTTTGATGATTGAGAAGGTTGTTGGCAAATATTTAACAGACAGTGAATGCTTGTCATTGATGGAAAGTACAACAATGAATATGGCATGAGTACAGGAGGTCTGTAACAGACAGGCATAAAAACAGGAACAAAAGATAAGTTCAGGAAGACCAACAGCGCAACAATGATCCCAGCAGCGCAACAATGATCGAAGCGAATGCTTGTCATTGATGGCAAGTACAACAATGAAGATGGAATGAGTACAGGAGGTTTGTAACAGACAGGCATAATCTAAATTGTTGATCAGGCATGATGAAGTCCATCTCTAATCATTGGATCCCCTTCAAATTCTCGAAAGAACGAGGGTCGTCAGATCAACAAGAAGAGCGCGCTGAAGAGGAGGGACCCGTAAAGCTTGAGAAGCATTTCTGATCGTTGGATCCCATCCAAAATTCCCAAAAGAACGAGGGCCGTCAGATCATAATGTAGACATGAAGAGCGCATGAAAGAGGAGGATAGATCTCAAACGTTAGATCCAAGCACAGGACCCGACCATCGTTGGATCAAGGAGAAACTACATGTTCTTTAAAGTGCAAGGAGTAGCGGGGCTTACAAAATTATGAAAGATGGAGGACCATCCATTTACAGGTAGTTCACATGGGGATAGATCGTCAGTTTGCTGACTGGAGAGTCAAAGGAACGATGTTCCCTAACCTCTCGAAATCGCGATATGTGAAATCCCATTTTAATCGCAACCATTGAATCAAGATTGAATCTGGATCGTTGATCCAAGTCCATTTCGGTGTTTCACGGATCGAGTGTTGGAGATGTCAAAGATTTTTAACAACACAAATCCCGATATCGTGATATGTGAAATCACGATTTAATCTGAGTCGTCAGATCAAGATGTGATCTGGACCGTTGATACGACTCCATTACGGAGTTTCGTGGATTGGGACTTTGAAGTGACAAAAACACTGAACATCAAGAATGTCGAAATCGCGATTCAATCTCAGTCATTGAATCAAGATCAGATCTGAACTATTGATCTAACTCCATATCGGAGTTTCGCGAATCGCGACATGGAGAGGCAAAGAAAACAATGCAGCAAGAATGCCAAAATCGTGATATGCGAAATCGCGATTCAATCGCAGTCGTTGAATCAAGATCAGATCTGGACCATGGAATCATAGGACATGTGGCAAGCGATCAAAATTTCGTTGACTTGGGGTCAATGGAGCATAGTGTTGAAAATCACAAAATGAGAAATCGTGAAAGCGCTTTATGCATAAGCGCGTGGTCATAGCCATTGATCACGTCGATGGAAGATGGAGGTAGAAGCTAGAGGTGCTAAGCTTGGCCACAGAAATGTCAAAATGAATGCAAGATCTCATGAAGCCAATCCAATGGTGCAGGTGAATTTGAACAAATATCGGAGGGCTACTGTTCTCTCTCACAGTTAACTCCTCAGTTACGAATCTATTAGTGAAATGGACTCATGATTGCGAATCAGTTAGTGTTTCAGTTACTCGAACAGTTGTCCTTGTTTTGCCTAAGGAAATGGGAAGTGGAACCATCGGGGAGGGGTGAATAAAAGAAAATGATACAGACAACGTGAGAGTGGTTGTTATGTATGAAAAATGAATGAAACTGTAAGAAAAGAAAAATCATAAAGCGCAGAGTGAGATGGAAAATATGCACAGTGTGAGATGAAACTCAGGGAAGATTAAGAGATGATGAAGAAAACTTGAAGCTGAGCAGAATGACAGAAGAAGTTGATGTAGAGAAGACCTGAGGGACAGACAGAGGAAGAAAATAATTGCATTACAGTTAGAAGAAGACCAGAATTACAGAACAAAGAAAGATTGGTAAGAATTGATTTATCTGTGTAGTTGAATGTTTATTTATTCATTTATGTTCTAGGGAAGTTGGGAGGTGCTTGGGAGGATTTTTTTCCTCAGAGGTTCAAGTGAGAGCTTGAACACAGGAAGTTGTAGCTTCCATCTGGTTGCATCCAGAGAAACCAGGGTGGCAGGGTGGTGCAAGGGGGAACAACTGTTCTCTGTTATGCATGTTGGAGCCCGTGTAATTGGAAGTTGGTGCTTCCATCCAGTTGGTGCTGGAACATTAAAGGAGTTGGTGCTTCCTTCTAGTGGGTGCTAGAGAAACCAGAGAGTTGGTGCTCTCAAACAAGTTACATCTTGTAAAACAGAGGTAGCATCCTCACATTGAGTTGGTGCTCAATTATAGATGATGTACAGAACTTAAAAGAATGCCTATCATTTCGAAGAAGAAGAGGTTTTCTCCCTTTATGGGTTTCCTCGTGAAAATCTGTCTCTGTGTTTACCTTATGTGTGACTGATGCTCTTTACTTTTACTGTCCATATGCTGTACATTGTTGATGATCACTTGAAGAAAGATTAATAATGTTTTAATAGACTTAAAATTGTTTAAGCTCAATTACAACTGATTCACCCCCCCCCTCTTAGTTGTCTTAGTAATTTCAACAATTGGTATCAGAGCCGGTTCCTTTTATTCAATGGTAGATCTGTAAGCTTAAAAATGACAAGTCATGAAGGGACTTCAGCCTCTAAGCCCCCTATGTTTGATGGAACAAATTTTTCCTTCTGGAAGATTACAATGAGAACATACTTAATGGCCTTGGGTGCTGATGTTTGGGATGTAGTAGATACTGGATATACAAAGCATGTTGTGCTAGCCTCCAAGGATGATAAGTTAGAGTTTAGTTTCAATGCTAAGGGGATGAATGCTATCTTGAATGGACTTGCTGAAGCTGAGTTTGTAAAGCTGATGCATCTTGATACTGCCAAAGCAATGTGGGATAAACTTATTAGCAGTTATGAAGGAAATGAGAAAGTAAAAGATGCCAAACTTCAAACATACAGATTGAAATTTGAACAACTAAAGATGAGTGAAGATGAAACAATTAGCAAGTATTTTTTAAGAGTTGAAGAACTTGTAAATGCCATGAAGGGTCTTGGTGAGAAATTTGATGACTCACTCTTAGTTCATAAGATTTTAAGATCTCTGCCTGATAAATTTAATCCAAAAGTCTCTGCAATAGAAGAATTAAATGATCTTAAAACTCTGTCCATTGATCAACTTCTAGGAACTCTAACTGCATATTAAATGAGAATTAACAAAGATAAATCCAGTACTAGAGAAGCATCTTTTAAAGCAGACAAGAATACTGATTCAGAATTAGATGATATTGAGGCAAAATTTGTGAGAAGGTTAAAGAAAGGATCAGGAAAATATCAAGGGAAGTTTCCCTTCAAATGCTTTAATTGTGGAAAGATAGGTCATTTTGCATCTAAATGTCCCCATCAGAAAAAGGATCAGAACTCTGATGATGAAAAGAAGTACAAATACAAGAAATATAATAAGAAGAAAAGTTTGGTTGCAAATAATGACAATTCCTTAGAAGACACCGATAGTGACTCATCCTGTGAAGATAAGGCAAATGACTTCATGCTTATGGCCAAGGAGGATTATGATAATAAAAGTATAGGCAGTTATGATAATGATGAAGAAGATGTGGTTGATTTGGAAGGAGAACTGATCAGTGCACTGGAAGAAATTGATAGACTCAGAACTAAGAACAGAAAGCAAAAACAATTGTTGACACAGTTCGAGAAAGACAGTAAAAAACCTGATGAAGACTTTACTCTGCTGAAAGTGGAATTAGCAGAGGCAAAGAAAATAGAAGACATACTGAAACAACGATTGTCAGAGAAGAAAGTCAGGTGTGAATTCTTAGAAGAAGAGATAGTAAAAACTAGAAAAGAAATGGAGAAATTTAAAGGATTGTATCATCAAAATCTGCCAAGTATTAAAGCCTCAGAAGAATTAACCTCCATTCTAAATCAGCAAAGAAATTCAAAGTTGAAAGCTGGATTGGGATATGAAGAAGGATCAAGTAGTGATCATCCAAGTAATATAGAATCTATCAAGTTTTTCAAAGCCTCAAACATTGACAACAGTCACTCTGCAGAAACAAAGAAGGAAAATCAGCCACCAAGAAGAAATGAAAGAAAAATCCCTAGAACTAAATTTGTAGACCAGAAAGATTATTGGCATGACAGAAGTCGACCTCCTCAAAGAAGACATATTTTTTCAAGGTACAAAGATTTTTTCTATGGTTATTGTTTTCTATGCTCTAATTTTGGTCACAAAGCTATAAACTGTTCTTTAAGATTTAGATATGAACAATCAAGATATTCAATGAATAACTATCTTCCACAACAAAGATTGAGATAGCCAAGCAACAAACAATCACAGATTATAAATCATGTGATGACTGGGAGAAGGACACAGGTGAAACACAACAACAGATTTGAGCATAACAATTATTATGATCTATTATTCAGTGAACCAGAATGTTACAACTGTCATAATTATGGTCATAAAGCTACAGACTGTCGCTTAAGGAAATACAATTCAGATTTGATCCCCACTACTGAAAATGTCAAAGTTTGGAAGAAGAAAGTAGATGACAAGTGTGTACTAGTGCTATCAGCCCAAAGGAAAAAGAATCCCCGGTATATTGACAGTGGATGCTCCAAACACATGACTGGAGACAGAAGTAAGTTTCTAACTCTAAGTGATAGCAAATCAGGGAATGTAACTTTTGGAAATGATGCACCAGGAAAGGTAAAAGGTAAAGGAATTGTAAGTTTGTGTAACGGAAAAAGAAAAGCTTAAGATGTGTTTTTTGTAGAAGATTTGAAACATAACCTGCTTAGTGTCAATCAAGTCTGTGACCGAGGGTGTGAAGTTGTTTTTACCTCTAAAGACTGTAGAATAAAAACTGTGGATTCAGGTCAGCTAGTTGCAAAAGGTATAAGAACAGAAAACAATGTTTATGTTTTAAAAGAAGAAGAAGAAGAATGCCACTTAAGCAAATATGATGAAATTTGGTTGTGGCATAGGAGACTCGGTCACCTAAATTTTGATCACATAATCAAACTGAGAAACAATAGGGCAGTAAAAGATCTTCTGAAGATATCAAAGCCATATGACTATGTTTGTAAATCATGTCAGATAGGAAAACTTACTCGCACTTAGTTCAAATCTTAAAACTTTCCCTCAACAGAAAAACCTCTCCAGTTAGTACATATGGATCTATGTGGTCCATCAAGGAAAGAAAGTACAGGAAAAGAAAATTACTTTATGTTGATTATTGATGACTATTCTAGACTAACTTGGGTTGCCTTTTTGAAAGAAAAATCTGAAGCATTTGAAAAAATTCAAAGTATTTAAGGCTTTGACTGAGAATCAAACAGGAAAAATATTAAAGGCAATAAGGTCTAATAGAGGAGGAGAGTTTAGTTCAGGGAACTTCAAAGAGTTCTGTGATAAGCATGGGATCAAAAGAGAGTACACAATTCCAAGGACTCCATAGCAAAATGGAGTTGTTGAGAGGCAGAATAGGTCAGTACAACAAATGGCAAGATCAATGATGAATGAAAGGAACATACCTCAGAAATATTGGGTGGAATCAATTCATACAGTTGTTCATATCCTTAACAAATCTCATCTCATACCACATAGTGACAAGACTCCTTATGAACTTTGGTTTGGAAGATCTGCTTCAATCAAGCATTTTAAAGTCTTTGGGAGTAAATGTTATATCAAGAACAATGATGAAGATATTGGCAAATATGATGACCGAGTTGATGAAGGTATCTTCTTGGGTTATGCTACAAATAGTAAAGGGTACAGATGCTACAATAAGAGACTGCATAAACTAGTTGACTGTATAGATATAAAAGTTGATGAAGAAATCCCAGTCAGAAATGTAAGCAGTGTTGAACCAAGAACAAAAGATACAGTTGAAGATGAAGATGAATAGGTCCAAGGATCAGAAAGAGAAGAATATGGATCAGATGAAGATATGAATATTCAAACTGACACAAATCAGCAGAAAGAAGCAAAATCACCTCTCAGAATTATTAGAAAGAATCATCCTGAAAATCAGATAATTGGGGATATAAATGAAGGAGTTCAGACAAGAAGGAAATTGATTAAAGACTCAGAACAATCTCATGTTTCCTTTTTATCTATGACTGAACCTAAAAATTTTAAGGAAGCTAGCCAAGAAGATAATTGGATTAGAGCAATGAATGAAGAGCTTGATCAAATTGAGAAGAACAATACTTGGGAGCTTGTCCCTAGACCTAAAGATAAGAATGTAATAGGTTCCAAATGGGTGTTCAAGAATAAAATGAATGAAAAAGGACAAGTTGTTAGAAATAAAGCCAGATTGGTCTGTAAAGGATATGCACAAGTTGAAGGTCAGGACTTTGATGAAACTTTTGCACCAGTGGCAAGATTGGAAGCTATCAGAATATTTCTTGCTTATTCTTGTCATAAGAACTTTAAAGTTTATCATATGGATGTTAAGTCAGCATTTCTTAATGGAGATCTAGAGGAAGAAGTATATATGGAGCAACCTGAAGGATTATCATTGACAAATAATCCTAATTATGTTTTTAAGTTGAAGAAGGCCTTATATGGACTAAAACAAGCACCAAAATCTTGGTATTATAGACTGGACAAATTTCTACAAGAAAAAGGGTTCAAAAAAGGTATTGTTGACAGTAACCTTTACATTAAGTCTGAAGGTGATAATTTACTAGTTGTTTTGGTCTATGTAGATGATATTATTTTTGGTTGTACTAATGAATCATCTGTCCAGTGGTTTGCTAATTCTATGCAAATAGAATTTGAAATTTCCATGATAGGAGAACTGTCATATTTTCTTGGTCTACAAGTAAAACAAAGCTCTGTAGGAATTTTTATTTCTCAAGAAAAATATTTGAAAGAGATGTTGAAGAAATTTCAGATGGAAGATTCCTCTACAGTTAGCACACCTATGGTGGTTGGTTGCAAACTGAGTAAAGATGATACCTCAGCTGATGTTGATCAAAGGACATATCGTTCTATGATAGGCAGTCTTCTATACATCACAACATCCCATCCTGATATAATGCAAGCTGTTGGAATGGTAGGTCATTTTCAATCTGCTCCTAAACAAATTCATTTGGTAGCTGTCAAAAGGATATTTAAATACTTGAAGGGAACAATGACTTATGGTCTGTGGTATCCTAAAAATCAGAATTTCCAGTTAACTACTTATTCAGATGCAGACTGGTCAAACTGTGTTGATGAGAGAAAAAGCACCAGTGGAGGAGCATTCTTTCTGGGTGACTCATTAGTTGCATGGCTTAGTAAAAAGCAAGGATCCATTTCATTATCCACTACAGAGGCAGAATACATTGTTGCTGCTACTTGCTGCACACAAATTTTATGGATGATACAAACTCTTAAAGATCTGAAGGTAACTTACACTGATCCTATTCCAATTCATTGTGATAACACCAGTGCCATTAGTGTCTCCAAGAATCCTGTTCTTCATTCCAAGACTAAGCATATTCCAATAAAGTACCATTTTCTCAGAGAACAAGTTACAAATAGAATTGTTCAACTGAATTATATACCTTCTACAGAACAGATTGTTGATATCTTTACTAGACCATTAGCAGCGACCCCTTTTGGATACCTTCGTCAAAAGTTGGGGGTTATAACTTCTTGTGTCTAATCTGTTCACCTAGTCAGGGGGAGTACTTATTGAATATCTGGTGTATTTCCAAGATGCTTATAGTCGAAAGGGGGAGTATGTTTTGCAACAGATCAGGGGAAGAATGCTTCTTCTTTGACATTGATGTCAAAGGGGGAGAAAAGAGTTTGGGAGGAGAGTCGAGTCCGAATGCATGAGGGTGCTTGTGTTTCCATCAATGCCAAAGGGGGAGATTGTTGGAAAATATTTAACAGACAGTGAATTCTTGTCATTGATGGAAAGTACAACAATGAAGATGGCATGAGTACAGGAGGTTTGTAACAGACAGGCATAAAAACAGGAACAAAAGATAAGTTCAGGAAGACCAGCAGCACAAAAATGATCCCAGCAATGCAACAATGATCGAAGCGAATGCTTGTCATTGATGGCAAGTACAACAATGAAGATGGCATGAGTACAGGAGGTTTGTAACAAACAGGCATAATCTAAACTGTTGATCAGGCATGATGAAGTCCATCTCTAATCGTTGGATCCCCTTCAAATTCCCGAAAGAACGAGGGCCGTCAGATCGACAAGAAGAGCACACTGAAGAGGAGGGACCCGTAAAGCTTGAGAAGCATTTTTGATCGTTGGATCCCATCCAAAATTCCCGAAAGAATGAGGGTCGTCAGATCTAAATGTAGAAAAGAAGAGCATACTGAAGAGGAGGACAGATCTCAAACGTTAGATCCAAGCGCAGGACCCGACCATCGTTGGATCAAGGAGAAACTGCACGTTCTTTAAAGTGCAAGGAGTAGCGGGGCTTACAAAATTCCAAAAGATGGAGAACCGTCCATTTACGGGTAGGACATGTGGGGATAGATCGCCAGTTCGCTGACTGGAGAGTCAAAGGAATGATGTTCCCTAACCTCTCGAAATCGCGATATGTGAAATCCCATTTTAATCGTAGCCATTGAATCAAGATTGAATCTGGATCATTGATCCAAGTCCATTTTGGTGTTTCCTGGATCGAGTGTTGGAGATGTCAAATATTTTTAACAACAGGAATCCTGATATCGTGATATGAGAAATCACGATTTAATCTGAGTCGTCAGATCAAGATGTGATCTGGATCGTTGATACGACTCCATTACGGAGTTTCGTGGATCGGGACTTTGAAGTGAAAAAAACACCAAACATCAAGAATGTCGAAATCACGATTCAATCTCAGTCGTTGAATCAAGATCAGATCTAAACCGTTGATCTAACTCCATATCGGAGTTTCATGAATCGCGACATGGAGAGGCAAAGAAAAAAATGCAGCAAGAATGCCGAAATCGCGATATGCGAAATCGCGATTCAATCGCAGTCATTGAATCAAGATCAGATCTGGACCATGGAATCATAGGACATGTGGCAAACGATCGAAATTTCGCTGACTTGGGGTCAACGGAGCATAGTGTTGAAAATCACGAAATGAGAAATCGCGAAAGCGCTTTATGCATAAGCGCGTGGTCATAGCCATTGATC
>CBVK0100581685.1:0-11559 GCA_900067695.1 Picea abies
CACTCTTTCCCTACACGACGCTCTTCCGATCTCACCGTGCTTGATTTAAGAAGCGAGTTGAGAGCCACATTTTTTTTGGAACCCGAGTACCTTTATCACGTTGAGCAGAGGCCGGTACCTGGACTGTGAAATGGGCATCCCTACATTCGGCCATCATAGGAAAACATTAGTAAAGTACAATATAGAACTTTAAATTATAAAATCGAAAGTATAGTTTGATAACCACAACTATGCCGGACTACTTAACTTAAGGGCCGAAACATCATGGCCTCTATTTGTCGTGCAAGGTTTTGTAATCAACCATGGCCAAGGGGAGAATGTTGTCAGCAACTTCTAGTGGGTACCCTCGCAACAAGCAGAGTCCCACCATTAATACAAAGATACCCATTTTTGTCATAGAATTAAAAAAATACTTTGAAAGAGGAAATAGCACTGCGAATCAAGAAGTTCAATCTTTTATAAACAAAAACCCTGTATGAACAAAAATTAAGAACGTAAGGAACGACATCATACATATAGACAATAAAAGTTCTCGAGGAAATACCCTAACTCAGTAAGAGATAAATTATCGGTAGGCCACCACTTTACTACAAATAAAATGCATCATTCACAGAGGAGAACGGATACGATTGACCTTTTATTCTACTGGAACCTCTACACAACGTAAGAATAAACTCTTCTGTGGTACATAGAAGAGACTCCCAAAACAGTTACTAGTCACAGGGTAAAACAAAAAGAACCAGAAGAATCCCACGGGACATAAATAGTGGACGCAAAATAGGACTTTAGGTTCATAGAGCAGTGACTCTCGGTAGCAGCCTCTTCTACAGTTGATGTTAGAAAGAAGGGAGAAAACACGTAGACTCCGAACTGAACTACAAGAAGTAAAGATTTTCATAACCCACACCATGAACCCTCTGGTTTCGAGCTTAAGATACGACAGTTCCATTAGAAACTTACCAGGTGGTCGGATGTTTCCACTGACTTCACCAAGGATGGCTGCAGAAGTGGTAACACTTCCCTATGGAACAATGCATAATACATAATCCTCTGCTTCAGACTCACAAGGGCAGAAATGAGACCGCCAAAACCTAAGAGGGACAAGTACCGCCCTTGATAGCACAAGAGGTACAAGCCATGTGCTAGGGAAAAGTTGGTGCATCAGGATTGGGAAGAATAGGAGGAAGATTCATCGATACTGAGGTTAGTAAGACCCTAATTAATTCTAGGAAAAAAACTTAACACCTCCTGACAAGTACACCTACCTCCCTTAAATGTTAAAGATACAAAGTTAAACGATAGTAAAACCATGACTGTCCAGTGAAACTAATCGGTCGCTATACTTTTGTCTTTGAAGTGTTCCTTCCATTACACCAATAGGATGAGGAGGGGTAGTTAGTTTATCTATGCAGTGATTGATGCGATACTGGTCAGGGTTAAATTTGTTATGGTGGAGACAGATTGTATCATAAATAAAATGAAACCATCAAAGAAAACACATTGATAACTACTCATAAATCACCATTAATATCCTTAGCCCATTCCTGGTACGTATTTCATTAGGATTTTGATTTCTAATGTCAGCATAGCTAGGTAGGAGTACAAACAATCAATCTTAGGGTTATAAACTTGCGTGCAAAGTCCAAATAGCCTGACTCTCTTATGTAGGGAAACTGAAATTCAAATCCTAGTGTATGGGGAATACATATAAGTAATAATATCTATATAGTAAGATATATGAGTTAGGAAAATTCTTATATTCGATGCAACCTCTCTTATGTGTTAATTTAGTATGACAAAGGGTTACTCCAAACCAAAAGGAAATGTAAGTACCCATCATATGAGATGATAAACTTTGGATAAATTAGTGAATAATGTACCAAAGAATTTTTATTTTTTTTATGATAAATTTGAGGTTCATTACATATGGTATCAGAGAAAACGTTACAACACTGGGCCTGAACAGGACCACTGTAGTGCTTAGTATATATCTTTTTTAGATAAAAACTAATAAATCGTTTGGTTACAAACAAAAAACTTTTTATGTTTTGGTAATTAAGTATGGCATCTTAGGACAATGCAAAAAACAAGATGGAAGAAAATCCACAACAAAGACCTCCTAGAGATACAAGGCATAATAGTGATGGAAGCTCACCCACAGAAGTGTTGGAAACAATGAGGAACTTGATTGTTGAGCTACAGATCTTTAAAGTTGACAATGAAAAATTGAAGAAGGCACAGCAAGAACAACAGGAGATAAACGAAGTCCTGCTACGCAGTATAGTGACCAAGAAAATCCCAAAAGACAATAATAATGATGAAGAAGTCAGCAAGAGAGCCTCCAAGAACTCAGGGCCAGAAATAGAAAAAGGGAGACAATTCATCTGAAGGAACACCTCCAGCTGAGGATGGAACTAAAGAAGACAGAAAAAGAAAACAAGTAGACCATCTTGAAGGAGAACTTAAAAAGATTAAACCTGCTATCTTTGATGGAGAATCCAAGATAGAAGAAGAAGCAGAGGCATGGTTGTTGGAGATCAAAATTATTTCCAAATATACAACTATGCCAGTAGCATGAAGGTCAGGATGGCCATCTACAATCTGAAAGGGAAGGCCAGTATTTGGTGGCAAGATCTGAAATTGGCCAAGGGCCTAAAGGAGAAGCGATTGGAATGTTCTGACTTTAAGAAGTATTTTAAGAAACAATACCTTTCTGAAAATTATTATGAAAGGAAGGCAAAATAATTTTATGAGTTACGACTCAGACAGATGACGATGGAGGACCTTATAAATAAATTTCTGGATTTGCTAAGGTTTGTACCGTACATCCGGGAGGATAAAGTAAAAATTTAGTGATTTCTAAGTTGTCTACCATAGTCCTACAAGGACAGAATTGAGTTTTACAACCCCAAATCCTTAAGAGAACTATTTCGAAAAGAGAAAATGTGCTTCGACCAGTATAAACAGTGGGAAGAGTTTCCTAAAGCCTGGAAGGATAAGAAACAAGATCAAATGAACTAGCAGAAGAAGGGGTACCAACCAGCTCCTTATCGGAATACAACAAAGAGTTTTTCGAGAAAGGATTTTCACTCCAATCCTCTGAATACACAAGGCAATGGAAAACTAGTAAACCTGGGAACAAAGAGGTTTGGGGACAGCTCCCACGAGCCATTAAAGTGTTGGGAATGTGGAGAGCCTCATCTAAAGAGGAATTGCCCACATTTGAGTTCAACAAACAGAACTACTGTTCATAACCTGCAAGAAGCCTCGACAGTGGGAGACGTGGGCAGGAGCCTACATCAGATAAATGTAGCCATCGACGACCAACAAGTTGACCACCAGTCCTCAGTGGTAGAAATCGAAGGTAAAATCCATGACACTCGAATTTCTATTTTAATGGACCCGGGAGCAACATTAGGTTATATTACTCTGAACGTAGTAGAGTCAAATAAACTAAAGCATGCAAAATCATGGCTTGTGCAACTAGCGACATGTACTAAAAGGAAAGTAATTAACTATATTTCAGATTTTTAGTTCATCTTAGATGGTCAAACTATAAGGACCGATCTGAACATCCTACCACTAGGATCTTACGATATGATTATTGTGATGGATTGGTTGGAATGACACAAAGCAATATTAAATTGTTATACAGAGATACTTAGATATAAAGATGATTCTGGCACTACCAGGACAACCCAAGGTATACCAAAACCGGTATCAGTCAGACAAATTTCAGCGATGCAACTAAAGAAATGTGTGTGAAAGGGATGTCAAGTTTATGCCATCCAAGTGATGAATCTAGTAGAAAAGGAGGATAAGACAAAGTTGGAAGACTTTGTTGTCCTATGTGATTTCAGAGACATGTTTATGGATGAGATACCAAAATTACCCCCTAGAAGGGAAATAGACTTCTCCATAAATCTATTACCCGGTTCTTCCCCTATCTTGAAGGTGCCTTACTGGATGAGTCTACCAGAACTGAAAAAATTAAAAATACAATTACAGGAGTTGTTAGACAAAGAGTATATCAGACCGAGTGTCTCACCTTGGGGAGCACCAGTCCTCTTTGTGAAAAAGAAGGATGGTACTCTTAGATTATGTATCAATTATAGACAACTGAACAAAATGACTATTAATAATAAATACCCCTTACCAAGGATAAATTATTTGTTTGATCAAGTAGGGGGGAGCAAGATATTTTCAAAACTGGATTTACGATCCGGTTATCATCAAGTTTGGATAAAAGACGAGGAAATAAACAAAACAACATTTCAGACAAGATATGGACACTACGAGTTTGTAGTCATACCTTTCGGACTCACTAATGCCCTAGCCATGTTTATGTTCCTAATGAACAGTATTTTCAGTGAGTACTTGGACAAGTTCGTGGTAGTATTCATCGACGATATCCTGGTCTATTCAAAGACGGAGGAGGAACATGAGGAACACTTAAGAATAGTTATGCAAATGTTAAGGAAGCACAAGTTGTACGCCAATTTCGACAAGTGTGACTTCTATCAGAAACAAATACAATATCCTGGACATGTAATTTCAATAGAGGGCATTGGCATAGACCCGGAAAAGATGAAATCCATTATGGAATGGTCGATAACTAAATATGTAGCGGATATACAGTCGTTCATGGGAATCACCGGATATTACCACAGGTTTATAGAAGGGTTTTCCAAGATAGCCTACCCTATCACATCATTACAAAAGAAAGGAACCAGGTTTAACTGGTCATAGAAATGTCAAGACAGCTTCAACAAACTAAAGGAATTATTGACAACAACACCCATATTGAAAGTAGCAGACCTAGATAAAGACTTCACCGTATGTGTTGATGCAAGTAAAGAAGGACTAGATGGTGTCCTAACTCAAGAAGGACACGTTATTTGTTATGAGTACCAAAAATTAAAAGAACATGAGTGAAATTACATCACTCGCGACTTAGAATAGGAAACAGTAATACACGCCTTAAATATGTGGTGACACTACATAATGCGCAGAAGATTCCTATTATTAACGGACAATAGCGGGGTGAAATATCTGTTTAACCAACCATATCTTAATGCAAGGCAAGCAAGTTGGTTAGCCTTCTTGAGTGAATTCGACTCTGAGGTCAAACATATCAAGGGAAAGGAAAATATAGTAGCAAATGCTTTAAGTAGAAGAATCCATGGGTTATTTGAGATGAGTATTAGCAGGGCATAAAGTGATATGGAAGAAAGAATAAGGATGGCAGGTATTGATGATGAAAACTATACTAAAATAATGGTAGAATTACCAAACAATACCATGAACTCAGATAAATGGGATCTAAGTATCGATGAGAAGGGACTGCTATGATTTGAAAATATACTTTACATACCAGATTCAGCAGGGTTAAACTTAACAATCTTGGACGAAGTGCATAAGAAACCGTATTCTGGCCACCCAGGTTACCAAAAAACAATAATAGCACTTAGGAAACTATTTTATTGGCCTAATATGAAGGGAAAAACAACAGAATACTTGGCTAGGTGCCAAGATTGTCAGTAGGTTAAGGTTGAGCACCAGCATCCAGCCGACCTATTACAGCCATTACCAGTACCAAAATAGAAATGGGAGACTATATCACTCGACTTTATAATAGTTTTGCCTAAAACTCAGAAACATAATGAATCTATCATGGTTCTAATCAATAAACTCAGTAAGTCTACACACTTTATTCCATTAAAGTCTACTTTTAAAGCTATAAACATTGTTGAAATATTCAAAAAAGAAATATTTAGACTGCATGGTATTCCTAAAATGGTGATTTTAGATAGAGACGTAAAATTCAAATCTGCCTTTTGGAAGGAATTGTTTGCAGGGCTCAATACCAACTTGAATTTCAGTACAAGTTATCATCCACAAACGGATGGGCAAACCGAAAGGAAAAACCAAATCATATAGGATATGCTCTGCATGTACATAAGAACAAAACCAAACAAGTGGGAAGATTATATACACTTGGTAGAATTTGCATATAACAATGGGTACCAAACTTCAGCAAAGTTGAGCCCTTTTGAAGTATTGTACGACAGAAAGTGTATGACTCCAATTAGTTGGGATAAACTGGTAGACAGACTCATGATTGGACCAAAAATTCTCCAAGAAATGGAGAACATGGTAAGAAAGGTACAACAGAACTTGAAGGAAGCATAGGACATGTAGAAGAGCTATGCAGATCAGAAAAGAAGACACTTAGAGTTTCAAGTGGGAGACCACGTGTATTTGAAGGTCAAAGCCCTAAAAAGCTCATTGAAGCTAGGAAACTGTGCCAAGTTGGCACCTAGGTTCTATGGGTCCTTCGAGATACTAGCTCGAATTGGACTTGTAGCATATCAACTTGCACTGCCAACGAATCTAAGAATTCATAATGTATTTCATGTTTCTTTGCTGAAAAACTATGTTCACGACCCTACTCATATGATTGATTGGAACTTGGTACAGGTGGAACCCAAAGGTGAATTCTAGGTGGAACCCCTACGCATTCTGGACTAGAGAGAAATAGTACCTCGAAACAGAGTCATCGCTCAGGTAAAGGTGCAATGGAAGCACTTTAGCCCTGAGGAGGCCACATGGGAATTGGAGGGAGAATTGCGGAAATCTCATGCAATCGTATTCCAAGAAAGGAACGAACATTGAGGACAGTGTTTTATTGAAGGGGGAAAGGATGTGACATCCCCCAAAATAAAAATATTTTGAAAATTTAAATTGCTGGAAATTTATTTCCATTTTTAGTAAATTCAAATTTGGAATTTTCTTGCCATTTATGGCAATTTCGAATTTCGAATTTGTTAATTGTAATAAATTATTATGATTGTTGGGTAGAGATCTGACTTGACCCAACTAACTATTTAACAATGACACTTGTTTAAAACATAATATTTTATATTGATTGCAGGAGGACAAATGGAACAACCATGTTAAAAGTAGTTGACCATGACTTCATGAGTGGGGAACATGTTGGAACTACCCCTAGGCTGATTTTTACAAGTGGAAAATTAGTGATTTGGCCATTGGTAGCCCCTGAAAATCAGGGATTTAGGAAGCTACGAAAATTCCCAAGGGAGGGAAAAAGACCTAGGCAAATAACAAATAGGCATATGTGAGGAGGCACGACGCTGCCAAGTATGCTAGGAAAGAGACTATTGCTGCATTTTTTCCACTTGTTTTTATGAACAGTGGAGGAGTGTGAGGCAAGGGGGAATTACTGAATTGAAGGACAGTGTTGTAGAGGGATTTCCAAGTTCACCCTTATGGACTCTTGGTCAGGCTAGGGGGTGAATCGGGCAAGTGATCGTGGCTGCTCGATTCTATGGTTGGGAGGAACGTGGTTGTTCCCTTTGTTTCCCCATGAGTTAGTTCAGATATGCTACTCTAATCCCTGTCTATATGAATGATTTTATATTGGATGTATTGTACATGTTATAGCTAATGGAAATGGGTTCTAGCATCTTTTTTAATGATCATATAATGGTTGTAAGTCGTTTTCTATATCTAAATTTCAGTACTCTGCATCTGTTGGATGAATTGGATATTGATATAGTGATATCCTTAAAGTTGGTATGCATGCAATAACCTAGACAAAGGATAATCGAATTCATGAATTATACATTCCTCTTAACTATCGAATAGTTACACATAAATTCTGGAATCATCCTCTAAGGAATCCTCTACTATGGAATTAAAACCTATATGTAAATAAAAAAACATATGATATCCTCATTGAATTTAGTAAATAGACTGTAGGATTTAATTTTGGAATTATTTCCAGAAATCAAACTTTAAATAGAATTGAATATGTATCAATCAATGAACAAAACTATTATAAGCATATATATATATTTCATTCTGTAATTTAATTCCTAAAAAAAGGGAAACAGAATTCACATATACAATCTAGAATGATGAATCATATGGGAATGAACATAATACAAGGAGTAAGACTACCCCAAACTGGATGATATAATCATGCTAGTATCATACTACAGAAAAGTGAATCAATGATTTCACTGAGACATCATCAATGTTTGACACCTCTTACATATGTTGTGCATAGAGAGAAACCAAGAATTTTATGGTTGTGGCATTACCATTTAGAATATCTATCAAACAAATTTCTTTTCATTTTACAGAAAGATATTTCAAAGAACTATAGAGTAATGCAATCGGTTCGGAGGATACAATCTATCGAAGGATAAGAATTCTACAAAAAAAAAATGCAGAGATTTGGAATGTGAAACCCCGCCTCCGAACAATCCCCTTTGGGGTAAATTCCAAATAAACAATTTCAATAACAAGAGACTATCCATACAGACATCAACAAATTCTAGTAATGATGGCTATTATAATTGTTTAAAGATTTCCGAATACCTTTAAATTACAGAAGTAATGTACAGAATGTCGAGGATAAGATTTTTACCAAATAGAAAATAATGTTCCTCCATTACTAAACTTAACATATATAAGAGTTTCCCAAACAAGTAAACTTAGAATTGTTTCGCCATTTCTAGTATTTGGGTTATCAGTCTTTTCCTACATCAAACTGGACTATATATATATAGCCTTAAATGGATCTTTAACAAAAACAAAACGAGATTTAACCCCTCAGATATCTGACACAAGAAATTGATGCATAAGTTATGTTACTTCTAACAACAGAAAGCTACGAATAGAATCGCGACCTCCATGCTTGATTTAAGAAGCGAGTTGAAAGCCACATTTTTTTTGGAACCCGATTACCTTTGTCACGTTGAGCAGAGGCTGGTACCTGCATTGTGAAGTGGGAATCCTTGCATTTGTCCATCATAGGAAAACATTAGTAAAGTACAAAATAGAACTTTAAATTATAAAATTGAAAGTATAGTTTGATAACCACAGTTATGTCGAACTACTTAACTTAAGGGCTGAAACACCGCAGCCTCCAGTTGCCATGCCTGGTTTTGTAATTGACCCTGGCCAAGGGGAGAATGTTGTTGGGAACTTCTGGTGGGTACCCTCGCAACAAGCAGAGTCCGACCATTAATACAAACATACCCATTTTTGTCACATAATTAAACAAATACTTTGAAAGAGGAAATAACATTGTGAATCAAGAAGTTCAATCTTTTATAAACAAAAACCCTGTACAAACAAAAATGAAGAATGTAAGGAATGACATCATACATATAGACAATAGAAGTTCTCAAGGAAGTACCCCAACTCATTAAGAGATAAATTACCGGTAGACCACCAATTTACTACAAATAAAATGCATCAATCACAGAGGAGAATGGATACGATTGACCTTTTATTCTCTCGAAACCTCTACATGACGTAATAATAAATCCTTCTATGCTACACAGAAGTGACTCCCAAAATAGTTACTAGTCATAGGGTAAAACAAAAAGAACCGGAAGAATCCCACGGGACACAACTAGTGGACGCAAAATAGGACTTTAGGTTCATAGTGGTAAAGAGCAGTGACTCTCGGTAACATCCTCTTCTACAGTTGATGTTAGAAAGAAGGGAGAAAATGTGTAGACTCTGATCCAAACTACGGGAAGTAAATATTTTCATAACCCACACCATGAACCCTCTGGTTTCAAACTTAAGATATGACAGTTCCATTAGAAACTTACCAGGTAGTCGGATGTTGTCGCTGACTTCACCAAGGATGGTCACAGAGGTGGTAGCACTTCCCTATGGAACAATGCATAATACAGAACCCTCTCCTTCAGAGTCACAAGGGAAGAAATGAGACCGCCAAAACCTAAGAGGGACGAGTACCACCCTTGATAGCACGGGAGGTACAAGCCATGTGATAGGGAAAATTTGGTGCATCAAGATTGGGAAGAACAGGAGGAAGAATCATCGGGACTGAGGTTAGTAAGACCCTAATTAATTCTAGGACATAACCTTAACACCTCCTAATGAGTACACCTGCCTCCTTTAAATGTTGAAGATATGAAGTTAAATGACAGTTGAAGATACGAAGTTAAACGACAGTAAAACCATGACTGTCCAATGAAACTAATCGGTCGCTATACTCTTCTGCAACACCTAATAGGGTTTTTCATGGAGAATGCTACCCCATTATTCTTCTAATTATAGAAGGGGCGTTCTCCACCTTCCTTTATTCATTTCAGGGTCAACTCGGCGACTCCTTCACGAATGAGGAAGGCGGCACAAAGGGGGCTCGAGGGCTTGTTAAAAAAGGTGGCAAGGGAAGGGGGGGAAACTAAAGGCGTTTTCTGGTCCCCCCTTCGTTGAGGAGTGCTTGTGGGGGGGGGTGTGCCATGACAAAACAAGGGAATAAAATGCCACTTCGCATTGGATGCTTCTTATCCTCCCCACAATGATGGCTCTGTTGTCTTTGAAGTGTTCCTTCCGTTACACCAACAGGATGAGGAGGGGTAGTTAGTTTAGCTATGTAGTGATCGATGCAGGACTGGTCGGGGTTAAATTCATTATGGTGGATGTTGAGTCGCCAAAGTGTCATCTTTTTACCAACATTTTCACTTCACTTTCACTTCACTTTTAACCATATTTCGCTTTTCCACACCTTTACATAAACCATTTTTTATGATTACATGGGTTTTAGACATATTATTTTCCAATGCATCTATTTTAGTGTTTTTGAGTGAATTTATGATTAAATATTGGAAAATGACATGTTTACACTTATATATGAAAGTGGGATGAGTTTCATGATGTTTACAGGTGTATTTGAAGACTCCAACCAAGTTAAATTTGACCATCAAGCCTCAAATTCGAATTCCCTCTTCAACCCTTTGAAGATTTGATAAAGATTTGGAGATCTACTCAAGTATCTTGGATGGAGATTAATCATGAAAGAAATATTTGTGAGAGGATTTGTAGAGATATCACTTGATATGTGTGAGCACATGGTTGTAACCAAATGAGACATTTGTGGATCTAGGAGAGATTTGTGGATCTAAGTTATCTTAAACTTTTGTATAAATAGGAGTGCCTCCTCCATTTCAAGAGGAGGACTCTTGGAGCATTGTATCCAACTTATGATGAAATAAGAATCAAGCTTTCTTTTCACATCAGTTTTCATTCTCTAGTTTAGATTTAGAATGCTTTAGTTCATATGTTACTTTGTTCTTGGAGAATTGAGCTCACTCCAAATAGATCATAGTAGCATTTTCTTTTTACTTTGAATAGGTTTATATGCTTTATTGTTTTTATGATCTTGATTGTTGATAGGTTTTGTGAAACATTCTGAGAAGACCTCCTGAATGGGAGCTAGTGTTTTCATACCTACAACAACTAAGCCTTTTAAGTGTATTTATTTTCAACGCATGAGTGTTTATTTGATGACCTTGATTGTTGATAGGTTTTGTGAAACATTCTGAGAAGACCTCCTGAATGGGAGCTAGTGTTTTCTTTCCTACAACAACTAAGCTTTCTAAGTTTATTTATTTTCAATGCATGAGTGTTCATTTGATGATATTGATTGTTGATGGGTTATTTGAAACATTCCGAGAAGACCTCCTGAATGGGAGCTAGTGTTTTCATGCC
>CBVK0100581686.1:0-11559 GCA_900067695.1 Picea abies
CCCAACATGGATCTTTGTTGTACCGGTCACATTCCCACCTCAAATGGAGAGCTCAGCCCCTGATGATCAGGATGAGTTGGATTATGAGGTAAGCCCAGGAACCGGGTGAGCCTTCATATATCACCAAGATTTCTTGTCCAGGTGAAGTATGTCCTATCAACGATGTCAGGATGATCTCAACCAGCATGACCTCGATCGACACCTAGATCATACATCTGATAGATTTAATGTGCCACTCCTTCTTCCACTACCGAATGGTTTCCTTTCTGATGAGGTTCTTCCCCTATCTTCTTGCCTCCCTTTCTCCCTAAACCCATTACCTTCTCCAGTTCAATTTTCATTTGTTCCATTTTGTGTAGGGTCTCCACAGGATGAAAGAGGGGAAAAAACTAGGGCTAGGAAATGTATTAAGGAAAAAGTTGGGGTGGTGAAAATGGTAGTAGGGGAAGACATAACAATCTTTGAGGTAGCGCGTTTTGATGGAAAGTTGTTGCTGGGAAGGTTTAATGGCAAGACAGTAGGTGAAAAATCCCTACTTGAGTGGTTGGAGAGGGAATGGTTACCTATTTTGGGGTGTATTCTAGAGTCTCACATTCTGCCTAAAGGATGGATTTGTTTCTTACTATAGTCAGATGAAAATTGTAACAAACTTATAAATAGAAACTAGTCTTGGGGCTTGGCGGGTTTAAGCCTAAAATTTTGGAGCATGGATTTTAACCTTGCAAGAGAACTAGTTGCAAGGATGAATGTCTCGGCCATTATGCCTGGCCTCCCATTATCTTTCTGGTCAAGGGTCGCTTTGCAGGTAATTGGAAACAAGTTAGGGAATTTAATCGGGCTCGAGCTGAATTGGGCCTCTAAGACAGACCGTAGATGGGCTTGGATTCAAGTTGAAGTAGACATTCGGGAGGTTCTAACTGGAATCCTAGAATTGGTAATGGACGAAAAAATTTAGTACCAGAAAGTGGGCTACTGGAAGATTCCATTCCGATGCCACAATTGTCATGAAATTTTCCACTTAAGAGAATAGTGTCTAAACGTGACTTCGTCGGTTAACTCACCATTCAAGGTTTGGAGGCCAAAAAGGATAGAGGGGCATCAAACGCATGTGGAGGCTTTGTCGGTTGAACGTCTCAAGGCTACAATTAATCTAAATTCTTACAATGCTCAAGGTTTCCAGAAGGAAGAGCCAGGAATAAAGCCTGGGATGCTTTCCCCGACTCCTGCGAACAAAGGTAAATGGTTTTCTTTGGATCCTGTTAGTTTGAACTATCCTTTTTTATTTAATGGAAGTGTTATTTCCCCCCCTCCCTCTTGCCCCTCCACCCCTACCTCATGTCCCCCTCCCTCTCCTAGGAAGGAGGATTGCACCTTCCTCAAAGACTCTTTGGAGCAACCTAGTGCAAACCAGGGTCTTTGTTGGCCCTTGACCAAGTTTTGAGGATACTTGCTCATGATTGACCTAGTTTTGGGACTTCGATAGGCTGTCCAAGACGGAGTGCAAGACAAAGCAGAGATCGCGAGATATCGACCCCTTCTTAGGGATTTTTGGGGTTTTGGGGATTATGTAATGGGTATGGGAATGTCGGCCCATGAGTTTACCCATGCTTAGGCCCACTTTTGTAATATATATATATATATTTATGTAGAAGTTAGACGATGTAAGCAGTGGGTGTCGATCTATGTGATTGAAGGATTGTAAAGGTGCTAAGTGGTAAGCACAAGCTTTGTGCATGTTGTGTAAGACTTGGAGAGCTAAGTGCAAGTAATTGTAAGAAGTATTTGTGCTATAACCTATCTCGAGGAAGGAGGATCTAATGAAGTGTGCAGATCTCCTGTCCTATGTGGAGTAGGGTTTTTGAGGCTCTATGCATGTAATTGATCAACAAAAGATAATAGAAGAGAAGAAGAGTTGGTGGACATAGCCCCAGGGTGGGGGTGAACCACGTATATGATGTGTTGCTCTGCTTTGTGCGATGTATTGATGTGTTTATGTGTGATTTTCTTAGTGCTTTATGAATGTTAGATAGATCTGATGTTGTTTTGTGCTTAATAAGGTGAATGAAGGCTATATCTGACCTATGTGAGTATGCTTAGTGCTTGAAGTTGCTATATCTGATACGTTCCTTTATGCTAATTGTTGGATCTGGTGGAATACCGCGATGCTTTGCCGTTAGGGTTTGTTTGCACTATTACTAAGAACTGGATATTGATGAATGTTAACTGATAAGTGCTCTGCTAAGTATCAAAATCATATATTTGTGTCCCAGCTAAGGTTGTAGACATCTGAGTTTTGCAACCACCCCTACCTCTACCTTGGGTGAGACTTCATTTGTTGCGCAGGTGTTGCCGAAAGTGACGGTAATTAGGGTTTTTTTGGTGCACTGCTGTAGTGTTGAACCTTGGGTTTTCCCCTGCACCAACAAATGGTTCCGTTGTCGGGACCTTAAACCGTGATTGCTGGGAACTGAGAAGAAAGAAGCTTTGTGCGAAGATCTAAACTGAAACTATGAAAGATCCATGCATAGATCTATTTCCCTAGTGCACAGTATTCTACTTAACCTGTGAAGCTCTGTGCCGAGAAGAAGGTCAGATCTGAAGAAAAGAGGTGAGATGTGAAAGCTTTGTGCTCCGAGAAAGGTAAAAGTGAGACTAGAGAGGTAAGATCTGTAAGCTTTGAGCTTTGTTGAAAGTAAGATAAGTGGAAATTTTTGTGTCTAAGTATGGATCTAGGTAGGCTTGATAGATTTTGTCCTAGCTTGAAAACTAGGGAACTAATAGATGAAGGAAGATTTGATATAAATAGATCTGATAAGAATAGTGAAAAATATGTTATACCTATGCATAGAGAGAATGTTTGGACTAACAAATGGATGCAATATCCTAGAAAGAAATTTTTGCATATTAGATACTATGATCCTAGCGCACAGTACATAAAAGGTGGGGGATCATTTAAAAGAAAATGAGGATTAACCCTTTGTTACAACTGCAGAAGACCGAGACATCTGGCTAAGGAATGTCTTGGTGGAAGACCTAGTTGTCTTTGTTGTAAAGCTATGGACCATGAAGTTTTGGATTTCCCTAGAATGATTGCTAAGCTTGAAAGTATAAATATGAAACAAGGAAACCCTAAAGCAAATCCAGAAGCTAAGATTATGGTAGAATCCTAGAAAGAATTAAAGAAAGTACTACTACAGATGAAAGAAACCCTGGATGACCACCGACATGTCATCTTATCAGAGATATTCAAAGAAAAGAATGCATAGAAGCAAGAATAGGAGACTTCGACATTGACTGTGTTTTGGATGAAGAAACACAGGTGAATATTATGATAGAAAGAACTTGGGAAACTTTAGGAAATCCTGCTACGATTCCTTCATTGGGAGGAATATGACTATTCAGAGGAAAGTTGATAAACCTATGTGGAAATCTCACCCAGATATCTATGAGTGCCAATGGAAATTCGGTGGAGGAAGAATTTGAAGTTGTTAAATTTATTGAGGACAACGCTCCATTTACTATGTTGCTTGGAAAACCTTGGATTGAAAGAGAGCAGGCCAGAAGGAAAGAAAAAGAAGCCTTAGAACATAAAAAGCAAGAGTTAAAAGATTTCATGACTAGGAGGATCTCACACTTGATTAAAGAACATGAGAACATATCAAAGCTATTTGAAACCAGAGACTTGGATGTTGAAGTTGCAAGAACACCAGAAGACTCCCAGAAGATTGCAATACCTATTTCAGATATAGATGAAATATTACCCCTGATTTCTAGAAAAGGATCTCAACAACGTGAAGTTACTTTGTCAGAAGGAGATAAGAATCAAAATGGAAAAAGGAATACTAAGATGAATCTCACTGGAAAGAAGGTTAGAAAGTTAAGTAAGAAGAGAGCTAAGATAAAAAAGTTACAGAAGGGTCCAAAGGGAACTTCGCAGAAGGAAAATTTGCAAAATTGGAACTTCGTTGGGATATCAGAACAACGTCACATGGCACTACGCCATGGCGAAGAAATATAGCTGTTGAGAATAGTATAACCATTAGACCGACACCCCGAATGGGTAGAAAGACATTTATGTCCAGGAAGCTCACCATCATACCGTTGGGACCGCGCCGTAACGGACAAAACTGAGTTAATGAAGGCTTCTTACCCGTTGCCAAGTACCTATTTATCCTGTTTCACCATGCACCGAGAACACGTTTTCTAATCGAGAATTTGAGTCCGTAGATTAGTTGATTTTCATACAGTGATATTCGTTCTTTTTCCATATATCCCATTGCATTGAGAGATTACTCTTCAAACCCGAGAGTGTATGTCAGACGAGTTCAACGCTATAGAGAAAATTGTCGAAGACGTTCTCATCGACCTTATGGCTGAAAGAGTGATGTCGATGTCTACAGGTATATAAGCATCATCAATGAGAGAAATGCAAGCCTCTCCTTCGACTGCTCGTGGATTGGGACCATCCTGACCAACAATAGAGAAGAGAACCAAGCACAGATATGACTTAGCCAATGCGAAGTTGATCCCGTCCATACTGCTCCACTACATCCCGCCTCTGGCCAGAACGGTGAGTTGCGATAGTGTGCCTAGATATTTCGAGTACACCATGGTCATTGTGTACCTCCCGAAGAGGATACGCCCAGAAAGAGTACATCAGGACAAGATCGCAGCGTTGAATTTCAGTGACTTCAACCTCAGAGATCACAAGAACCACAACATGCTCACCCCATACAAATACCTGACCAGGACGAAGGGGAAGAACTCAAAGATCATCCTCCAGTCATGGAAGATGAACCTCGTGCAGTCCACCTTGTTAAATGTCATGAAAATCCCAAACTTTGGAAGACACCAAGAAGTCAATGCCTGTGTCAAGCTGCTACTGTTGTGTTACCATGGCGGCTATTTATGGCTAGACCATCATATTATAGTTGATATGACACTGATCCATAGGATCACAGGGTTCAGTATGAAAGGACCTGATCTGCAAGAATTCCATCCAGGAAAATCCACAGATCGCGCACTAGCAGAGAAGATCAAGGATACATACGACGATGTGGAGAAGGGGATGTGAGGCTACAAGGTAGCCTCCATCCAAAATGGTGTAGTGCACCTAGCATGTCAGTTAATAGATGGAAAAATGGTATGGAAGAACAGACCCACACAGGTCATGAGCTTCATCGTTGACCTCACGGGGAAGTGTGTAGAAGGCCTATAGATGAACTGGGTGAAGTACCTGGTCAATCAACTTGAGCTAGAATGTCGTGAAGTGTAGGATCAAGGATATGAGTTCCAATTTAGATGGATCCTAATCCTCATCACCTTTGTTTCCCGGGAGATGCCGAAAGGTGCGACCTTCCCATATATCGAACTATTTGAGCCGCTTGCCATGAATTTCACTACACTGTGGTATTCAAGTGATATGAACAAACAGTGGCAGTCAAACACTGTTTTTCATACATATTATCTTCAGCTGAAGAGAGCTATCGAAGCCAAACCTCGCATGACCCTGAACACTTTATAGAGATTCTGAACCTTGATGAAGTTCAGTGCAGATCGACATTTCATCTACATCATAGTGCGAGCCAATGAACATAAGGAGCATCTCCAGTCGTACTATAAACTCACGGAAGAGGACCTCGAGGAGATCACTAAGGACTAGTCCGTAGACCTCCTTATCCCCGCTAACCCTGCAGAGATGTTTGACCCTGAACTAGACAGCTTGGAGACCACTCACAAAGAACAAGACACATCTAGAACCAGTAGAAGAAAGAAGACAGAAGAGGTCCAAGACTTAAGAAGCACCTCAGGGAATACTTCTTCTGTATCACCTGACCGAGGGGGTGATGACGAAGTAGAAGAGATAAAGGACAGAGAAGCTGAAAAAAAGAAAGGCGAAGTAACATCGCCAAGAGATGAGGTTGATCCCTTGAAGAAGAGGAAGGTTTCTCCCCTGAAACCTTATTCCCAGAAGAAATCGAGAGCCACCGTGACCAAGATGCAGACTACACTCATTCCTGATGATTTTGCCTTCATCATAGTAGCTCTAAATGACGCTTCATTGGAAATCACAGAGAAACAAGAAGCCAAACAGGAGGAAATGTATGATAGAATTGAGGTTGAACTCCGAGGGGTACAACAATCCCTTCAATCCAATCCCTTAGTCTCCACTGCGCCCCTACCATCGAGAGAACCAGAGGTCGGAGATGAGCTAACCCAACTCTGCTGACTAGCAGCTGCAACCGAAGCCCACCTTCGACGAGCACAAGAAGAAACAAAACAAGCCACCCAGGCCTTAAAGCAAGTACAGGGAGTACTTATAGAACAACACTGAGCTGCAGAGCAAGAGAAGATTTCTCTCTAGACAAAGTTTGACGAGGAGAAAGAACAAATACAACAAGAAAAAGAACAATGGCTCACAAGGAAAATCGAAGTAAAAGAAGTAGTCAATAGAGAACTTTTCTCTGTGATAGGTTTAGAGACATAGACAAAAGACTGAGTCGAGCATCAAGTAGAGTAGCTCACGGAAGCCATCTAGCAGCTACAACAAAAGATAGCATATTTAGAGCTCTAAACAGTGCCCAACACTCTGCAGGATGTAAGGGACCAAAAATAAGCAACTGCTTAGAGCACAGTTGAAAGGATCAGAGCAATAGCCATTGAATGCAAGCAGATAAGCAGTCGAAGTGTGCAGACTTATGAACGATTGTCCAAGGACCCTGAACTGAAGAAAGTGAGATCGGAAGAGCGTCGTGTAGGGACAGAGTGTAGAACTCAAAGATCATCCTCCAGTCATGGAAGATGAACCTCGTGCAGTCCACCTTGTTAAATGTCATGAAAATCCCAAACTTTGGAAGACACCAAGAAGTCAATGCCTGTGTCAAGCTGCTACTGTTGTGTTACCATGGCGGCTATTTATGGCTAGACCATCATATTATAGTTGATATGACACTGATCCATAGGATCACAGGGTTCAGTATGAAAGGACCTGATCTGCAAGAATTCCATCCAGGAAAATCCACAGATCGCGCACTAGCAGAGAAGATCAAGGATACATACGACGATGTGGAGAAGGGGATGTGAGGCTACAAGGTAGCCTCCATCCAAAATGGTGTAGTGCACCTAGCATGTCAGTTAATAGATGGAAAAATGGTATGGAAGAACAGACCCACACAGGTCATGAGCTTCATCGTTGACCTCACGGGGAAGTGTGTAGAAGGCCTATAGATGAACTGGGTGAAGTACCTGGTCAATCAACTTGAGCTAGAATGTCGTGAAGTGTAGGATCAAGGATATGAGTTCCAATTTAGATGGATCCTAATCCTCATCACCTTTGTTTCCCGGGAGATGCCGAAAGGTGCGACCTTCCCATATATCGAACTATTTGAGCCGCTTGCCATGAATTTCACTACACTGTGGTATTCAAGTGATATGAACAAACAGTGGCAGTCAAACACTGTTTTTCATACATATTATCTTCAGCTGAAGAGAGCTATCGAAGCCAAACCTCGCATGACCCTGAACACTTTATAGAGATTCTGAACCTTGATGAAGTTCAGTGCAGATCGACATTTCATCTACATCATAGTGCGAGCCAATGAACATAAGGAGCATCTCCAGTCGTACTATAAACTCACGGAAGAGGACCTCGAGGAGATCACTAAGGACTAGTCCGTAGACCTCCTTATCCCCGCTAACCCTGCAGAGATGTTTGACCCTGAACTAGACAGCTTGGAGACCACTCACAAAGAACAAGACACATCTAGAACCAGTAGAAGAAAGAAGACAGAAGAGGTCCAAGACTTAAGAAGCACCTCAGGGAATACTTCTTCTGTATCACCTGACCGAGGGGGTGATGACGAAGTAGAAGAGATAAAGGACAGAGAAGCTGAAAAAAAGAAAGGCGAAGTAACATCGCCAAGAGATGAGGTTGATCCCTTGAAGAAGAGGAAGGTTTCTCCCCTGAAACCTTATTCCCAGAAGAAATCGAGAGCCACCGTGACCAAGATGCAGACTACACTCATTCCTGATGATTTTGCCTTCATCATAGTAGCTCTAAATGACGCTTCATTGGAAATCACAGAGAAACAAGAAGCCAAACAGGAGGAAATGTATGATAGAATTGAGGTTGAACTCCGAGGGGTACAACAATCCCTTCAATCCAATCCCTTAGTCTCCACTGCGCCCCTACCATCGAGAGAACCAGAGTTGGGAGATGAGCTAACCCAACTCTGCTGACTAGCAGCTGCAACCGAAGCCCACCTTCGACGAGCACAAGAAGAAACAAAACAAGCCACCCAGGCCTTAAAGCAAGTACAGGGAGTACTTATAGAACAACACTGAGCTGCAGAGCAAGAGAAGATTTCTCTCTAGACAAAGTTTGACGAGGAGAAAGAACAAATACAACAAGAAAAAGAACAATGGCTCACAAGGAAAATCGAAGTAAAAGAAGTAGTCAATAGAGAACTTTTCTCTGTGATAGGTTTAGAGACATAGACAAAAGACTGAGTCGAGCATCAAGTAGAGTAGCTCACGGAAGCCATCTAGCAGCTACAACAAAAGATAGCATATTTAGAGCTCTAAACAGTGCCCAACACTCTGCAGGATGTAAGGGACCAAAAATAAGCAACTGCTTAGAGCACAGTTGAAAGGATCAGAGCAATAGCCATTGAATGCAAGCAGATAAGCAGTCGAAGTGTGCAGACTTATGAACGATTGTCCAAGGACCCTGAACTGAAGAAACTAGAGTCACAACTCCAGGAAGCGAAGAAACACACAGCAGAAGTAAAGGTGCAGTTGAAGCTCTTGTCACCAATCAAAAGGATGAAATGATCCCAAGAACAATGCACAACTCAGCAACAAGTCCATGCCATACATAGGAAAGTTATGAAAGTAACTTAGAGGCTTCAGCCGGTTCAGGATGCCACTTTCCTATTGTTTGAGGAGATCGAAGGCCAAGGAGCAGAACTGAACCAAGTAGTCACCGTAGTCGAAGAACGCCTAGAAGGACCCGTCAACGAGGCATTCCTCCAAGAGTTCGTTGAACAAGAGGTCGTAGCACAACAACAAGTCGAAGCAGCTTGAGCCAAGATCGAGGCTTTCGAAGCAGAACTACCTAGATCAGAGTGACTTGGGATGAGTCACAGGTGAGTGTTGGGGGCCTGTTGGCCCTTGACCAAGTTTTGAGGATAATTGGTCATGATTGACCTATTTTTGGAACTTCAACAGGTTGTTAAAGACGGAGCACAAGACGAAGCAGAGATTGCGGGATCTTGGCCCCTTCTTAGGGATTTTTGGGGTTTTGGGGATTATTTAGTGGGTATGGGAATGCCAGCCCATAGGTTTGCCCATGCTTAGGCCCACTTTTGTAATATATATATAAATATATATAATCTAGGCGATGCAATCAATAGGTGTGGATCTATGTGATCGAAGGATTGTAAAGGTGCTAAGTGCTAAGCACAGGCTTTGTTCATGTTGTGTAAGACTTACAGAACTAAATGCAAGTAATTGTAAGAAGGCTTTGTGTTGTAACCTATCTCGGGGAAGAAGGATCTAACAAAGTGCACAGATCTCCTGTCCTATGCGGAGTAGGGTTTTTGAGGCTATGTGCATGTAATTGATCGACAAAAGATAATAGAAGGGAAGAAGAGTTGGTGGACATAGCCCCAGGGTGGGGGTGAACCATGTATATGTTGTGTTACTTTGCTCTGTGTGATGTATTAATGTGTTTATGTGTGATTTTCTTAATGCTTTATGAATGTTATATAGATCTGATGTTTCTTTGTGCTTAATAAGGTGAATGAAGGATAGATCTAACCTATGTGAGTATGCTTAGTGCTTGAAGTTGCTAGATCTGATACGTTCCTTTATGTTAATTGCTGGATCTGGTGGAATACTGCGATTCTCTGTAGTTAGGGTTTGTTTGCGCTATTACTAAGAATTGGATATTGATGAATGTTAACTGATAAGTGCTCTACTAAGTATCAGAATCATAGATCTGTGTCCCAACTAAGGTTGCAGACACCTAAGTCCTGCAACCACCCCTGCCTCTACCACGAGTGAGACTTCATCTGCTGTGCAGGTGTTGCCGAAAGGGCTGGTAGTTAGGGTTTTGTTGGTGTGTTTTTGTAGCGTTGAACCCTAGGTCTGCCCCTGTGACAACAGTCTTCCTTCCTCAGTTTCTCTAGTCCCTTCTCTCCACTGTTCCTCTACCTCTTCAGGACATGCCCCTCTCCCCAAACACTCCTTCTCCCTTCCCCTCTCTTCTACGGAGGGAAATAGGTATTCCCTTCGATCCAATTTCCATCCCTCTGGTCCATCTACCTCAAAGGGAGGCTTAACCCTTGAGCCTCCCCTTCCCTCCTAGGAAGGAAGAAAATCTAATCTATACAAGGCTTAGGAGAGAGCAGCTACAAAAATTGGAAAAGGCACCCAAAAGGCCATTGCCAGGGACCTTAGAGCGAGTAAATCCCTTCCCCCTCCCCTCAAATTATTTTCCTCTCCTTTAACTATCATGGGCTAGGGGGGCCCAAAAAAAATCTATCCCTCCAACGGATCATCATGAGCCTTAGACCCGATTTTTTATTCCTACAAGAAACCATGTGTACGGGGGCTACTGTTGAGAAGTTGTTAAGATCATGGCTGAAGAATTGGAGTTTTGTTTCGATGGACTCGAATGGAATGTCAGGAGGTATCCTTCTAGGGTGGAGCCTAGACTTTAAGGCCCTTTATTCTATGGTAATTCGGTCAAAAATCTCTATAACTCTGCAACACAAATATTCCCCTTTAGTATTTACAACAATTAATGTGTATGGTTTGTATTATGATCGACCCTTGTTTTGGGAAGCCTTAGCTTCTGCTGACTTCTTAAAAGATCAGTTGATAATTCTTGGAAGTGATTCAAATTTCACCCTATCCATCTGAGAGTTGTGGGGTCCTCATATCAGAAGGGAACATCAGAGTAATTTATTTTGATCCTTCTTGGAATATCACAATTTGGTAGATGTCGAGCTGGAAAAACTTGTTCCTACCTGGAGAAATATAAGGAAGGGGGAAGGAGAAGTTGCTACATATTGGACCGGTTTCTAGTATCGCAATCCTTCTTGGAACTAGAGTTATGATTTAAATATGTTGTAGAAGAAGGCGGAAGATCAAACCATAGGCTAGTCTCTCTGGCATGGAAATCTGGTTTTGAAGCACCCCCGTCCCCACTTAAAATCAATAAGGTTTGGCTCGAGGAGGAAGACTTTAAGAAACTGTTGACCAAAAATTGGGTCAAACTCTCTTCTGAGAATCCCTCCTCTATGATGGTGCAGTTTGCATCCAGTCAAAAAAAAGTGTAGAAGGCTATAAAACTGTGCCTGCTTATTTGGAGAGCTAGGAAATTTAGGAACATAGCAAACATTGAAGAAAAGTTGGCTCTTCTAAGGAGTACTATTGACAACAACAGTCTAAATCAATCTCTATTGGAGGAGCTGAAAGAATTAGAAGAAAGAAGGAATGCCTGGCTTAAGATCGAGGAGATGGAATGGTGCCAAAAAAGTAGATATTTGTGGA